>JAPUBQ010000021.1:10600000-10806440 GCA_035578125.1 Mellilla xanthometata
GCACAACTTAGAGTCGTTCCCGAAGAGAGGAGATGGTCGCCCGAGGGAGCGGACTCTCCGGCGTGACGGCGAGTTGGCGCGGGTGCCGGTGAGGCTCGTGCGCTCGGATAAGTTGTCGCACGTTATAGGGCCGAAAGTATATAACTGTTTGCCGCAGGATATTACGAATGCATCGAATAACAGAATTTTCAAAAATAAGCTCAAAAACTGGCTCGTTCAAAGAACATTCTATTCTGTGGACGAATTTTTTAATATTGAAAAAAAATATTTATTTTAATAATGTGTTGACATGTAATTGTTTTTATTATTATTTTATTAATATTGACATCATTACATATTGACATTAATTACAAATTTATTGTATTAAATATTGACATTTTTAATTTTGACGTATAATTTAATAATTATCAATAAATGGTTTATCTTGTTTATTCTAGTACTATAATATCATTACAATAGTATATGATGGAGCGACACGAATCTTCGCACGCGAATGTAGTCCCAGCATAATGACTTAGCGCCTGTAGATCGGTCAACTAAGGTGATCTGATGCGATCATTGAGGTTAAGCAACGGTCGATGCGGACAGTCTTTAGATGGGTGACCATTCTCAAGACGGTCGTTTAAAAAGTGTCAATTTTATTATCTGGCCGCTACCGTGGACCGCTAACCTCTATTAAAAATTGTCATTGAATCATATCATATACTTTTTAAAGATATTATATTATATGACTTGTAACTTTGGTGTTATCAATAAATGATTTGTATTTGTGGGTCCGCTTCTAAGTCAGTAGGTACGCTCTTGACAGAGCGATCGTGGTCCGATGACACGTTAAATTGTAGGTCCCTGCTGTTGGTCTTATACTTGCAGTTGTTAAGACAAGTCAGAGGCCTTAAGGCAGCTTGAAAACCTTTGACACCAGAGCTTGGCAACAAAGCTCATACGAAGAAGAAGAGGATCTAAGGTTTATCGAAAGAGATTTTTTATGGTGTTATTTCTGACTAAGAATCTTGATAAGTCCCTACTCGAAGAAAAGGAGTGATTTGAACGACGTCTTGTACACACTTCAACGCCCTTCGGAAGTCCCTTTGAAGCTGTCCTTCAAACCAGAAAGGAAAGGTTACATTCTATTTATCACGTAGTAAAATATAAAACTGCTATAACTTTATCTATACCAATATTATAATGAGGAAAAGTCTAATTTTTTGTTTGTTTGTGTAGAAAGTTATTAACAATTAACAAAAAAAAGAGAGGTTTAGTTTTTTGCAAATATCTCATAAACTAATAAAGATTTTTCAAATTTGAAAAGATTCAGAAAGAGGAGGAAATTTCCTAAAAAATGTTCTGACTCCCGGAATTGTAGGACTATTATTTATAATTTTCCCAGAGGGTTGAAAATACGCTCGAAAACGGGTACTCCGGCTTGCGCAAACCACGGTTCCTTCGGACCTTGAATGAATAAATATTATTTAAACTTATTAAATATGAAAATCAAAATTAGAAAAAATTCAGGTGCCTACAGGACAGATCAATAAACAATAATCCGTGGTCAAGAAATTTAAAAATTTCTTTTTTTACGTTTTTTTTTTATTTGCGGAATTTCATTGTTTTTCGAAAACTATCTAGATGCCATTCCGAATCGAATGACACCTCAATCATAATTTTCGGAGACTGCTGAAAAAAGTTGTTCAAAAAGGCACTTGTTGACTAGACTATAACATTAAAAAAAAAACTTTTTCTCTTTCTAATAACAGCATAGAAGTAGGATAGGATTAATGGGTTTTCTACACGTGCCGTAACTTCTCAGGTAGACAAACATACTGACATATAAAATGACTAGCTGACCCGGCAAACGTTGTTTTGCCTCACTTAGGGGTATGAAAAATAGATAGTGTAGCTTAAGTATATGACACGTTCGTAGATTTACCATAGCATCTCTTGAATCATCTATTGATTACTTACTCAACCCAGTCGAAAGGTATCCACATGTTAGAATCATTTGGAGTTAACAGATAATTGTGACTGTCAAATAATAACAGTCAATAATTAGCAATAAATTAAAATTGCGACTATAATTTGAGATTTAAACTATCCATCTCTCAAGTTGGATCGAACTGCACATGGTGTGCGAATTTTATTATAATCGGTTAAGTGGTTTAGGAGTCCATTGAGGACAAACATTGTGACACGAGATTTATATATATTAAGATTGCGAGAGTCAGTTTATTTTCTCGGCAGAAAGCTTGCCCAGCCCCGGAGTGCTATTCGGTCCGCCCGTACCGTGTGATGGATATTGAGGCCAAGGTCGGCGTGCGAACACTTTTCTAAAGGGACCGACTTGCAGGGCCTTTCTTTCACTCTCTCTTATTAGGGAAATAGCTGGCGTTTACTGCGTCAACCGTTTTTTTAGGGTTCCGTGCCTAAAAGGTAAAAACGGGACAGACAGACAGACAACGGAGGCTTACTAATAGTAATAACCTCCGTTGTATGTCTCTAGGCTGTATCTCAGATACCGTGATAGCTAGAAAGATGAAATTTCACAAGATATGTAATTCTCGTGCCGCTGTAACGACAAATACTAAAAATAAAAATATATTAAGGGGGGTCCCCATACAATAAACGTGTTTTTTGCCAAGTCATGACAAAAAAAAAATTAAAAAAACACAAGTTGTTACAATAACGTGTCTTTAAATTCAAATTTTCACAGAATACATCAATATATATTCATTTTCAGATTCATTTATAAAATGTATTTATATAAAATGAAATCAATCGCTTGATCAATTATTATTGGGTTTTTTGTCTGTGCTCGTCTAATACGTTACAGACAGATAGCCGAGGTTTAGTAAAAGGGGCCCGTTTTTACCAGTTAAGACGGAACCTTAAAAATGTCACCCCTAGATAGCCATTTCAGTGTAACAGTCATACTGAAGCCGGTATAGTGCGCCAAGCTATGACGTCACAGCCCGCTGTAACTGGCGCAACCTTGGTGATGACGTCAGAGGAACCCTAAAAAAACATAGAATAGGTTTTCGCGAGGTTTAGCGTTCGGTGAACTAGCATTACTTCGGTATAGTGGCCCAGCCTTTAGGTTTTTATAAGTTAAACTTCGGTGAGTGTGCGAGGGAATCACATGATTTAATTCCTCCGGTCCCATTCCACTATCGGACGAGCAGGGAATCACATTGACGTGATTTTAGTTGTTTTGTCTGTGGTTCAGAACGTGCCGTCTCTTTTTAGACACCTAAGATGAAAAGAGACGGGGCTTCTTTAAATTTAGTTTAGTCGTGTGTACGGCAGAATCGCCACCAGTAAGTACCTGTGTAATGTAACCGGCTTATCTCAAGGATAGCCCCGATTACAGACACTGCTGACACACTGCGTACGTTTATATATATACATATATATATATATCTACTAGCTATATCTTATACTATCTTACTTGCTAGATATGGCCGGCGTCTTTATTCACCGATTCCGAAAAGGTGATAATTTTTATGAATATAGTCCTAGTGACATTAAAACAAGGATTAAGCTTAAGCTGTAGCTCGGCTAGCTAAGGTGATCTGACGCGATCACCTAAGCTAACTGCGTACCCTTATTTCAAATGTAAATACAGTGTAAACTCAATATAACGACACTGAAGGGACTGTGCATTGTATGGTGTTATAGATAGTGGTCGTTAAATAGAGAGAATGTATCATTGTATGGAATACAAGATAAACCAACTAAAGGCAATTGATTTCGACGCTTTAGAGAGTTTGTCGTTAAATCGAGGGACGTTACATGGAGTTTACACTAACTAAATGTCAAAAAATGAGCAACAATCAAACAAACTCCCAAAAAGTTTTGAACGTCAAATATTATTTATTGATTTGTAAGAATGACTAAACCGTCGTATCAATAGATTTCATATCGTTTATTGATAAAAAAATCTTCAGTATATTTGTGTATTTTTCCCTCGTAGTACATTGAAAAAAGAAACGTGTTATGCTTGAAAGTCAAATAGTTTAAAAGTGATATATTAGACAAAGAAAATATCTTAATTATATGTAAATAATTCTTAAAAATAATTTAAATACAATTTCAAGCATTTCTGACAATTGAAAATACCTGAATAGTCAAATTAGTGAGAAATATGTGATTCAAAGTAAAATAATATTATATTGTCATTGGTTATACAAAACTTGCTAAAGTAATACACAATACAAATTTTAAGTGCGATCAACTATAAGAAATATTAAATAGTGACTTTCTAACATATCAACCCATAAATAAATAATTATAGGTTACGCTTAAAAAATAAAATAGCTTATCATATCGAAGCAAAACTGTAAACCGGATATAAACATAAACATTTGTCATCTTCTTCTTCTTCAACCTTTTCCCACTAGGTGTGGTCGGCACAGCAAGTTTTCCTCTTCCACGCGATTCTGTCTGCAGTCATATCCACATTCACTCCCTTTTCTTTCATATCCTCATTTACACAATTCAGCCACGTCTTCCTAGGTCGGCCTCTACTTCCGCTACCTCGTACAACCATATCCATACTTCTCCTTTTTTTACGTGAGAAAATGTATGTAGAAAATGAGTAATCAAGTGATAACCGAAATGAATGTGAATTTGAAGTGTAAAACAACTAACGCGATGAGGATAGCCTGATTGAAGATGAGAATTAAGACAGCGTTTTCCTTGGGTTTGTTGTTTTTATATATATACTAGTTGCGCCCCGCGATGTTACCCGCGTTAATCCGGGATAAAAGATAATCCGGAAGTTAATCCGGAATACAAAGTAGCCTGTGTTCATCCAAGGTCTATAGTCTAAAAAAAATGAATCCTTCCTTGAACGAATAAATATTATTTAAACTTATTAAATATGAAAATTACAATTACCTACAGGACAGATCAATAAACAATAATCCGTGGTCAAAAACTTTTTTTTTTTTAGCGGAACTTCATTGTTTTTCGAAAACTATCTAAATGCCATTCCGAATCGAATGACACCTCAATCATAATTTTTGGAGACGGCTGAAAAAAGTTGACCAAAAAGGCACTTGTTGACTAGACTACTAACCTATCTTCATAGTAAATGTCGTTGGAGCATGAAGGAGTAACATATATATTTTCAAGTTATTTGCGTATCCCACGGAAACCACAATTGTTTTCAAGATAAATAGTAGCCTATGAGATAATCCAAGGTCTAACCTATATTCACACCAAATTTCATCAATATCGTTTCGGCCGATTGAGTGTGAAGAAGTAACAAACATACACACAAACTTTCGCATCTATAATACAGTGTAAACTCTATGTAACGACACTGAAGGGGCTGTTCATTTTATGACGTTATAGAGAGTGGTCGTTAAATGGAGATAATGTATCATTGTATGGAATACAAGCTAAACCAACTAAAGCCAATTGATTTCGACGCTTTAAAGAGTTCGGCGTTAAATCCAGTGACGTTACATGGAGTTTACACTGTATGTTTGAGGGTGCTCCCATACAACAATCGTGTTTTTGCTATTTATTAGATAGTACGGAACCCTTCATGGCTTTATTATAATTCAATTTCATAAAGAAATTAAAACAAATCTTCCTAATAATTTATTGACTCAGGCGTTACTTTGCGGAAATCCATTGTAAATAGAAGACAAAAATAAATATTTGGTGTACTTCCGCTGTGATCCGAAATCCAAATTAAGGCAAGTAAACGAAAAATTAACTAAGATCAATTAACTAAGATTAATTAAGATTAACGTTACAAATCACAATCTGGAAGTTCTTAACTCTACACGTGTTTCGCCTAACCACAAGGCATCATCAGGAGATGCTGACTCTTTGAACGGCAAGAGAGTCGTTCGAAGAGTCAGCATCTCCTGATATAATATCACTAAATATTTAATTTTGTCTTCTTTTTTTCTGATATTATCTAGAATCGCTAGAACTTATAATTTCAATATTGTTAATTGTTGTTTTACTTACATGAATTTATTTCGTGAAATTTCCATTGCCGGGCAGTAGGTGCTTTGCTCAAATTTGTATGGCGCGGCAGTACTCTAGTAATAGCCTAAGTACAATAGCACCTAAAAACGTTTGGTCCATATATTTAAATTCTGTGTTTGCCAATATTCTCCCCGAAAGCCACAAAATCTTGGCACCGCTTCGAAGGCCGATTTATCTCAAGTTAAGAGTAAAGGAATTGATATATATGTATGAACGATGACGTAAAAACTTTGTGCTCTCTTTGCTAAAGACGAGGTCAGGGGCTTTGTAATATTTGAGACAAAATCTTGGGATGTAAGTAACTTATTGACTCAGGCGTTACTTTGCGGAAATCCATTGTAAATTGAAGACAAAATTAAATATTTAGTGTACTTCCGCTATGATGCGAAATCCAAATTAAGATAAGTAAAGGCAAAGTTAACTAAGATTAATTAAGTTTAACGTTACAAATCACAATCCGGAAATTCTTAACTCAACACGTGTTTCGCCTTTCCACAAGGCATCATCAGGAGATGTTGACTCTTCGAACGACGGATCGAAAGATTCAATCTTTCGATCGCAATATCGCTTACCATCAGGTAAATTGCGGTCAAGTTCAAGTCCATTAAAAGTAAAAAAAAATGAAAAATGCTTATACCATGGGAAACTGAGATTCAGAACCGCCCAAGGTCCATTTAATTAAAACAAGTTTAAATTAAACATTTAGAAAACTCCAAACTAATGTTTCTACAAACATTAGGACATGGCGGACACCTTGAATCTATGTACAGTGTAAACTCCATGTAACGTCACTCGATTTAACGACAAACTCTCTAAAGCGTCGAAATCAATTGCCTTTAGTTGGTTTAGCTTGTATTCCATACAATAATACTTTCTCTCTATTTAACGACCACTCTCTATAACGCCATAAAATGCACAGTCCCTTCAGTGTCGTTATATAGAGTTTACACTGTACATAGATCCAAGGTGTCTCCGCCATGTCCCAATGTTTGTAGACACATTAGTTTGGAGTTTTCTAAATGGTTAATTTAAACTTGTTTGTCTTCCAAGATAATATTATAAAATGTGTTGTGTATGTCGTTACAGGCGACATAAGATGGCTGCGGTTCACGCGTGACAGTAAGCTCGACATGAACCAGGGCGGGAAAGCCGCCAGCGGCGACCCCGCTCGCACAGATAACAAACGTGAGTACAAAAGATTTACAGCTCCTGGAAGAGATCGGTTTTAGCGATAAGGTAGCGTCTGCTATATAGCTCGGCTAGCTAAAGTAATCTGACGATCATCGAAGCTGAGCAACGGTCGATGCGAACGGTGTTTGGATGGGTGACCATCCACAAGACTGTTCTTTTGTAGTTATTTATTTATTTATTTATTTATTTATTTATTCAGCAACTATATAATTCACAGATTACATCCAACGCATTATATAGGTAGGAACAGATAAGATTTTAAACTAAACACTTAACCATAGGTTGTACTAATAGTAATAATTGAATTGTTAAGGTATGCCAACACTCCATCACGGAATGTGGCAAACCTATCGGCGAGTTATGTTTATTTATCCATTCCCGATAGCCTGGTAGAAATCTTCATAGGTGGTAAGGCCGCCATTCTACTTTACTTTTTAGTTTTTCATTTTAAATAACTATGTTAATTTTTTGGTTGTACAATAAAGATATATTCTTCTATTCTTCATCTGGGCGCTACCGTGGGTCGGATGACATGATAAATTACAGGTCCCGACTGTTAGTCTTAGTACAAGCAGTCGCTAAGCCAAGTCAGAGGCCTTCGGGCGGCTAGAAAACTCAATGCTAGAGCTTCGCCTTATTTTCGGAATAAAATTTGTCAAACGTGTAGGTACAAAGTTGTCCCTCCGCGTGCTATCTGCTCTATGTCAGGATGAACTCGGATAAAAGTTGTCGATTGAATGAACACGGAACCCTACTTAGGAGGTTCTTGTTTTTAACCCCCGACGATAAAACGAAGGGTGTTATAAGTTTGACATGCTTGTGAGAGAGAGAGAGAGAAGAGTGTGTGTGTATCCGTCTGTTCTTGTAGCTCCTGATTGGATCGACCGATTTTGATTTATCTTTTTTTTTGTTTCAAAGATGTGTTGATCGGAAGTATTAGCTTTGCCGGACTGCCGACAAGAGGGTCCCGGGTTCGATTCCCAACACGGCCAACATCTTTGTGATGAACTAAATTTGTTAGATGTCGGTCTGGATAAATATGACATGATTATACAATATTCAATTTCTATTAAGCAAGTATATAAAAACTAAGAAACTAAACTAGACGTCTATTGTACGGTAATTTAAACATTATTGTATCAAATACTGGAAAATAACTAAAATATTCAAGGAAACAGATAGAATAATAACGAAACAATACCTAAACAATAACACATTCCATTTGGGCGTGACATTAAAAACAATGTCCCGAATAGAGCAATAAAATGGTTCACGAGTGTAAACGATTCCACACACGTTGTATAGTGTCGGCATTAGCGATGCTAACTCGGAAATCATTGAGTCCTGAGCACTGCGCGCCGAGGGATATGGCACGTCCGGAAAATTTAAAAGTATTAAGATGGCTTACGAAAACAGTTTAATTCCACCATCTCCGTTCTACTACAGAACGAGCAGAGAGTCAGTGAAGAAACACCCATACAAAGTTGAAGTTCCAAACTTTCGTACAAAACGCTTTGCGTCGACCTTTATTGTTAGGACTGCGAAGCTTTGGAACTCACTACCTGAGTCTCTGTTTCCTGAGAGGTATCATCCGGGGGCCTTCAAAAGTAGAGTTAATAGGTATCTTCTAGGTAAGCGTGCCACACCGTAGACTGCAGTGCAGCTTAACATCAGGCTAGCTGTAGTCAAACGCAAACCTATCAAGGATAAAAAAAAAGTTTCGTTTTCAACCTTTTCTCACTAGGTAGGGTCGCCACAGTGAGTCTTCCACTTCCACTCTATTCTGTCAGTCGTCATCTCAGCCACACTCTCTCTCTCTCTCTCTCTCTCTCTCTCTCTCTCTCTCTCTCTCTCTCTCTCTCTCTCTCTCTCTCTCTGTTGGCGATGGACACCCTTTAGCGACAGTAGGACGCTGAATCACTTCCACTCTCCCAGTTCTATACCAATATTATAAAGAGGAAAAGCTTTATTGTTTGTAAGACGCGAATAAACTCCGAAACTACTAGACTGACTTGAAAAAAATATTTCACTGTTGGGAAGCTATATTATCCCCGAGTAACTTAGGCTATAGTTTGGTTCTCTTTGCTACTCAGAATTACACAGAGACCGTGCGAAGCTGGAACGGGATGCTAGTCTTTCATATCCTCATTGACACAATTCATCTACATTTTCTTCTTTTTTTTCTTTTACCGAAAATAGTATACATAATTTAAACTAGAATAACAAAAACAAAACTAACTAACAGAAAATATTTTTCTCAACTTTGACTTTGTGTTAGCAATCATAATACGAACGAGAAATGGTTCGGTATGGGGCTAACCAGCCGTGTGTGAAATGTGTTTAAAAAATCTTAGACATAGTTGCATATTTAGATGTATAAAAGTTTTATTAATTCATAACCAAACATTTTCATACTCGTAGCTCCCTACTTTTTGTTCTGTACCTTAGCCATACGCACCACATATGCACACAGAACCAAACTAAATATAGATGTTCGAATTTAAATTTTATTCACTATTCGAAAGTCTATCTCGCCGCCGGAATCGATTTTAGGAATTCATATTATGATTTATTTAATCGGTTCTTCTTTCTTTCTTATTATTAAATCGAGTTATAAGATGTGCTATAACCATTGCCTGAACTGTACCCACTTAACCAGGTGGTTCAAATGAACGCCTGCCACTAGAATAGATATACATAGATAGATAGATACTGGTGTCGATTCAGCGGCACACAGGACTAAATTAAATTTAAAGTAGCTCTGTCTCTTTTCGTCATAAATGACCGAAAAGAGATGGTACGACCTAAAACATAGACAAAACATCTAAAATCACGTCAAACACGTCAGATTTAGAGCTGATATAATTGGGTGCGCTCTAAAATCGCTTACATTTTTCATATTGACGACCTCGTTAGCTTAAAGGTTACCATGCCGGTCTGCTAATCAGAAGCTTGAAGAAATTTCGGGTTCGATTCCCGGCCCGGTCAACATCTTTGTGCTTAACAAAATTTGTTGGCTGTGGGTCTGGGTGTTAAATATGTATTTATATAATATGTATGTATGTATATGTAGTATATCAGTTGTGTTAGCAACCATAATACGAGCTAGAAATGGTTCAGTATGGGGCTAACCAGCCGTGTGTGAATGTGTCAAAAAAAAAAAAAAAATTGACGTGATTTTAGTTGTTTTGTGTGTGGTTCAGAACGTGCCGTCTCTTTCTGGCGGGGCATCTTTAAATTTAGTTTAGTCGTGTGTGCCGCTGAATCGCCACCATTGTAGTTACCTACAGGGTCCGGCAAGTGAGTGAGTGTTTGTAACCAACTGATACCGAGTTAACTTCTTCTTCCTTAACTTATCCCACTTAGGTGGAGTCGCCACAGCAAATCTTCTTCTTCCATCAGACGTCGTCTCTACACTCAATCCTTTCTCTCGCATGTCTTCATTCACACACTCCATCCATGTCATTTTCGGTCGGCCTCTTGCTCTTCTTCCTTGCACTACCATTTCCATACATCTCCTAGTGACATGCATCTCCTCGAGTTACTGTAACTCGAGTCAATAAACAACTCTTTTTTTAAGTTTAAGTAATTTTTCTAAAAGTTTATCTCCTCTCGTTTGCATAACCAAAGGTGTTTGAGCAAGAGGAAGTTAATTTTTTATATGTTTTCTTTACTGACGCAAATTACACAGCTCTACAAAAAATTTTTTTTTTTTTTGTTGCCCTGTTTATCATCGCAAATTCTTACGTTTTTAAGTGCCCAGATTACGAATATATTCGTAAAAGTACTAAATTTGCTCGTTTTTACAAATTGAATTTTAAACGATTTATCGTCAAAATTTTAATTTTCAGTCATTTGTTGAAAAAAAAACGAGCAGATCTTACAAAATCATTGATATTTTCACGAATTGTGTGTATAAATAGACCCAAAATCATCATCATATCAAAGGCAACAAAACCACTGTAGACCAGTGTTAATACAGGACTGATAGAACGTGACGCTATGCGAAGAAAAGACTGTAGTTTAATTTAGCATAAACAGCCCCCTATACGTTTCCACTGCGACGACCTCGTTGGCGTAACGGTTACTACGCCGGACTGCTAATCAGAAGGTTCTGGGTTCGATTCCCGGCACGGCCAACATCTTTGTGCTGAACTAAATTTGTTGGCTGTCGGTCTGGTTGTTAAATATGTATTTATGTAAAATATGCATGTATGTATATGTAGTATATCAGTTGTGTTAGCAACCATAATACGAACTAGAAATGGTTCAGTATGGGGTGAACCAGCCGTGTGTGAAATGTGTCCTAATATTTATTATTATTATTATTCAAGTTAACGTATACGTGTCTCTCCCACAACAGGAGGAAGAATATGGCACGGGCCGAAGCCAAGTGCTTTTAGTAAAATATATTTAACAATTCAAAAATTTCCTTACAATCCGACATGTATTAAGGATCACAGCTTTCTGCAGTAAGATGTAAATAGTTTTCGGGAGGGATAAGACGTTCAGACTTGTGTGTAATGTTTTTGGAATGACACCTGTACTGGATAATATAATCGGTATTGTTTTGGTGTTATTAATTCGCCATTGTGTTTTAATTTCTATTGAGAGGTCGTTATACTTTGCTACTTTCTCAGAGTGTGTTGTGTTAAGATTGTGAGTGTTACATATAGCTATATCTACCAGATATGCTGTCTTACTAATTTTATCCAAAATTGTAATATCGGGGCGGTTGTAATGTATGGTTTTATCAGTGATGATGGTACGATCCCAGTATAACTTATAATGCTCGTTTTCTAATACAGTTTCTGGTATGTACTTGTAGTATGGTACTTTCTTGCCGACAAGCTTGTATTTGAAAGCTAGTGCTTGGTGAATTATGGCAGCCACCTGGTCGTGTCGGTGTTTATAGTCGGTTTGTGCTATAGATCTACATGCTCCAGTAATGTGTTGGATGGTTTCAGAAGCAGCGTGGCAATGTCTGCATCTGTCATTGTAGTTAGGTCTTCGTATGATATATCGTTGGTAATTTCCAGTATCAATTACTTGATCTTGGATTCCTATCATGAAGCCTTCGGTTTCCGGAAAAAGCTCGCCACGCTTTAGCCATGCATTAGATGCATTTTTATCCACATGTTCCTGTTCTAAGTCATGGCGATGTCTCCCGTGCAAAGACTTTTGTTGCCAGGCTTGGATTTTGTCTTTTATTGATATGATTTGCTGATTACGTTGTGTATTGTTACTGCAAAGGTTAAGTGGAGTGATGTTTTTATCAACAGTAACAATTGCTCTATGGAGATTGGAACGCTCAGTATGTGCGTGAAAAAACTTTCTAAGTGCAGTGATTTGATTGTTGTGAAGATAACAAATGTCTATGAAGCCTCTTCCTCCTTCCTTTCTGGGCAGTGTAAGTCTTTGCACGCAGGAGCGTGGGTGATGTTTTCTATGACTAGTGAGTGCTTTGTTAACAACGCATTGCAGTTTCCTTAGATCAGTTTTGGACCAATTTATAATACCACAAGAATAAGTTAACACTGGTACAGCAAATGTATTTATTGCTTTCGTAAGGTTTCTAGAGTTTAATTGTGAGTTCGTGAGAATGTTGAGTCGGTGTTTAAATTTACGTGTTATGTCTAATTTGGCCTGTTTGTGATCAATTTGGCATAATTGCTGGAATCCTAGGTACTTGTAGGTTTCGTGTTGATCTAAGGGATCAACGTGTTCACCTGTGGTTAGTACATAGTCATCACACTCAATCTTACCATCACATAAAGTGAACATTTTACATTTTTCTAAGCCAAACTGCATGTGTATATCTTTGGAAAACATTTCAGTTATATGTGCAAGAGCATGTAGGGATGGTGTGTTATTACTGTACAGTTTAATATCGTCCATGTACATTAAGTGGGTTAATTTGTAGTGAATGTTTCTGTTGTCTGTGATAGTAAGTCCGTCATTAGAGGCATTAAGCATACTAGAGAGGGGGTTAAGTGCAAGGCAAAACCAAAGAGGGCTTAAGGCGTCTCCTTGGAATATACCCCGTTTTATGGTAATAAAATCAGTTTCTATGAGTTGCTGACCATTCCTAATATTCAGTTTGGTTCGCCACGTTTTCATTGTTTCTGATAAGAAATTAACTATTGTAGGGTGTATCTTTTACAGATGAAGTACATGACTAAGCCAAGTGTGAGGAACAGAATCGTAAGCTTTGCGGTAATCAATATACATGGCACAGATATCGTTCTTGAGTTTAATATTGTGTTTCATAGCAATGGCATCAATTGTAAGTTGTTCTTTACAACCTTGACTACCTTTACGGCAGCCTTTTTGTTCTTCAGCAAGCATATTTTTTTCATTAAGGTGTCTGTAAATAAGTTGTGCAATGACTGACGTGATGATTTTGTAAATTGTCTGTAAGCACGTGATTGGTCGGTATTTCGCAGGATCACTTATATTTTGTTCTTTAGGTATCATAAACGTACGTCCTTCTGTTATGAATTCAGGCATAGAGCTCGGCAATTCGACAAATTCGCTTACGTGACAATGTAATAAAGGATGTAATGTAGTTAACTTTTTGTAGAAATAATTATGAATGTGGTCAGAACCTGGCGTTTTCCAGCTATGCGTTTTCTTTAAGACATCTAAGAATGTGTCAATAGGTATGCTAGAGAAATCCATTTGTGTAACACATTCCACATTCTTTTCTTCTTTGGCTATCCAATCGGCATCTAAATTATGTGCAACAGGTTTTGCCCAGATGTTTGACCAAAACTCATGAAGTGAATCTACAGGCGGAGGCATGTCAGTTATGTTTTCAGTTTGTAAATGTGAAGAATTCTTTGAAAGATTCCTATAAAACTGTTTTTCATTATTTGTAAACTTTACATTTTGAGCTTTCCTCAGAGTGCAATTAGTATACCTACGAAGTCGACTAGTGAAAGTACTAAGTTTTTGTTTCAAACTGTCGAGAAACTCTTCGTTGGTTCTATTTGGGCCTTCATGACGTGTATGGATTTTATACAGCTCTTTAATATTATTGATGTGAGCTGTAAGTCTTGCGCCCCTCATACCTCGGATGTACTGAGTCATTCTACCGATATCTGCTCTGAGTTTTGCTATTTTATTTTCAAGTCTAGTTTGCCAGAAAGGTCGTTTTTGTATGATAGGTGATTGTATATTTGGCGGGTTATTTTCGTGGCCTTTGATTTTCGATCCATTGCAGATCGCTGTAGTGTAGGCTGCACAGTATATGAGTGTGTGTGTATGTGAAAAAGTTTGATCTGGTGAAGTGTAATTAGGCAATAATTCGGTATTTATATATGCAGTTATATATTTCAGTCGATTACTTGATTTTTGCTTAGGTATAAAAGGTCTTCGAGTGGGCTCCGTACTTATAAACATATCATACGCCTGCTTAAATACTTCAGATATCTTTATGTTCAGCGCCTCGTTTAAAAATTGATCTGGTTCTTCGTGATTTTCAAGTGTTGTCTGAATGTCTGTATTATTTGGTGTCCCTATTACAGATTCCACTTGATCTAGTGTTAAGTGTAAGAACGGATCTTCTGGTTCACTTAGTGTTGATGTAGAGTTAACCGTGCCGTGTGCACATAGGCATAGTTCCTCTTCTACTTCCCGCCTTATTTGTAGCAACCTCTCAGTGTTTACAAGTTTGTTGTTGACTATCACCCTGCGCTGGTCTGCAATGCGTTGTTCAGACACATGTGACATATTAGGGTACTTCTCAATTATAGTGGTGTGTAGCAGTTTTCTGTACCCTGTTTTATTAGTTTCTATATTAGTTATTTTATAATATGCCCTTATGATTGCCTCATTGATGTCATCTGTCCATCTCATCCTCACCCCTGCATACTGCATAAGCCTATCATTATCTGAATTTAATGTTGATTCGTTGTCCTGGTTCTCTAAAATCTGTATTACTTCCGATTTAATCGTGTTAAGAGTAGTCTGAGGGACTAATTTGTTATTTTTAATTGCGCGTCTCTGATCACCAACGCGTTGTTTGGAAACATCCATTTCTGGAAATCTATCGCTGAATTTTTTGTGCAAAATATCTAAATATCCTCTAGTTTTCTTTTCGTTTTCTGTTACTATAAGGTATGTGCGCCAAATGAACTCATTCATATCAGCTGTCCATTTTTTTCTCGCACGGTTCTTCCCATTGGTGGGTGCAGGATTTACGGCGCATGCCTCCTGCACAGCATCCTCTGAGGCTACTGTTGTTGTTGAAGAAGGTCTGGTCCTATTTTCTAAAAATGAAAGCGGTGAAGTTACAGGTGAAGCAAATAAACTGGTTGTTGAGGTTGGTGAAGGTGGATGTTGTGATATTTGTTCGGCTGTAGCATCTGCTCGTACACCCCCCGCAGAGGATGTAGAACTGACGGAGGCCCGCCTGCTCAGCTCTCCGCCACCGATGGTTCGCATGCTGTGGCATCCAGCATCGGCTCCAGATGCGCCCCGGCGACCCCCGGGCAGCGACCGTAAAAAATATTTATGAGTTTTCATTTTCATTATTATTATTATTATTATGACTGCTGGGACTTCTCTTACGAGGAGAGAAGGTCCTGAGTCCATAATCAGGCCTGTGTCACTCCGCGTGTAGGTGTTAAAAACATACCTACTGGCGGCGGCCACTGCGCAAAGGGCCAATCTATGTGGCTCTTTCAATACCACAGAATATTAACTAGTACTACGTATAACCATGTACAACGTATTATGAACCGTAGCATAGTGAATTAAGGCCCATATTCCATTGAAATTGGTAGGTACAAAAATCATCAAGTGATCGACTGGACCGCGAGCTAAATTAAATCATATTGTTTATCAGATTGAGTTCATATTTCTTTGAAAACCATTGCGAAGTGAAGCTTCTGTACGAAGTACAAGTTATTATTCTGTGCCATAATCGACTACGCAGGCCTTAGTACAATGAAATGTTGTGTGGTTGCAGGGGAGCGGCGGCGCGGCGCGGCGGGGCGGGCGGCGGCGCTGCGGCGGGCGCCCTCGGACTCTGACTGCTCGGGGGAGACCGGCTCCCTGTCCGCCGACAGCGGGGAGCGCGCGCGCCCCGCGCCCCGCGCGCCGCCCCGCAGCGGGAAGACGCGCAGGTCAGCGCCTAAACACACTTTACCTAGATCACAGAAACTTCGATCAGAAATGTACCAGATTCAGTGTTGCATACAAACACAGCACAAAAAAATGGCATGAGTTTACTATACTACTGTATCAATTACAACAAATAAACTTCGATCAGAAATGTACCAGATTCAGGGTTGCATACAAACACAGCTCAAACAAATGGCATGAGTTTACTATACTATTGTATCTATTACAACAAAGAAACTTCAATCAAAAATGTACCAGATTCAGTGTTGCATATAAACACACCACAAAAAATGGCATGAGTTTACTATACTTTTGTATCTATTACAACAAAGAATCTACGATCAAAAATGTACCAGTTTCAGTGTTGCATACAAACACAGCACAAAAAAATGGCATGAGTTTACTATACTTTTGTATCTATTACAACAAAGAAACTACGATCAAAAATGTAGCAGATTCAGTGTTGCATACAAAGACAGCACAAAAAATGGCATGAGTTTACTATACTATTGTATCTATTCAGTGTTGGGCATTAATCAATTAATTTGTCAATTATCTTGTTAATTGACTAAAAAAGTAATTGCAATTAAATTAATTACAATTAAATTAATCGCAATTGAACTTTTAATTACACCTTGCAATTACATTAATTTGATTAACGTGTGTCAATTGTAACTCACAACTAAAATAATTGCAATTATTTTTTTTAGTTGTTTTATGAAACGATTAAAACTAACAATTAACTTTATGTATCAAAATGAATTAGTAAAGATTTAAGAAAATTAAGCTATAAGTATTATTACACTTTAGACGAATAAAAAAGTGGTCAAAGGCTGTAACGCTGTAAGTATAGCTTATTTTTTCTAAACCTTTCTTTCTACATAAAAAAACTGCTAGTAGATAAAGAAAAGAATATTTCCTTTCAATACGTGTTTAGTTTTATGTATAACAATGTTGCATTGTTAAATATTTTTACAGCGTAGGTATAATTTAATGAAAGGTATTGATTATTATTTGGATCGGTATTTTATTTGTTGCCAACACATTTATTTAACTACATGAAAAGATGTGGGGGGGGGGGCACTATTTTACTACCCGGAACCACACGGGTATATTGTATATTTATATAGGTAGGATTTATATTATACAGCAGTATTTTTGTAATTGTTATTTTTAATTAAAATTAACAAAACAATTGAAAATTAATTAATTGTTAGTTGTTGCTAATACAGTCAACAATTAAATAATTGTTAATTGTAATTTTTCACAATTACAATTGATACTGGTTGTGCAAGTACATATACAGACCTATATAATATTACTATACATATATTGTTATATTAACTCAAAACCTTTCAAGGGCGGATCTTGTATGTCTAGACAAACCACTTTTATTTTCCATGTTTTGGAAGATCAAGTCAACCTAATATCGCCATCTCTTTCACACTTGCAGCCGACGGCGCGGGAGTGAGTGGGAGGTGCTCGAGGGGCTTAAAGACGGGCAGAGGTTCGAGAAGCGACCAGACGTGTTCAACGGGTACCTGCATAAGAAAAGAAAATGGCCGCTGAAAGGGTGGCACAAGGTAAGCTTCAACTGAATAGCATCCCGAATGCCGTAGGTTTTTGATTCCACCATCTCCGTTCTACTACAGAACGAGCAGAGAGTCAGTAAAGAGACACCGAAACATAATTGAAGTTTCAAACTTTCGTACAAAACGCTTTGCGTCGACCTTTATTGTGAGGACTGCGAAGCTTTGGAACTCACTACCTGAGTCTCTGTTTCCCGAGAGGTATCATCCGGGGGCCTTCAAAAGTAGAGTTAATAATAGGTATCTTCTAGGTAAGCGTGCCACACCGTAGACTGCAGCGCAGCTTAACATCAGGCTAGCTGTAGTCAAACGCAAATCTATCAAGGGTAAAAAAAGGTTCGATCCCCGCCAATGAGCTTAAGCTTTCGGTGAAGGAAAAAGTCCTGAGGAATCCATAGCATGGTGTAAAGTGTTTTCATGGGCTACCCTTAAGATGAAAATTTGTCGCTTAACCCCTAAAATTCCGACATCCTTATTTTGTTTAAATAGGTCAGCACTTGACCACAATTCCTGATGTTCAGTGACATTGGGGTCTACGGTGACGCGCTTACCTAGAAGGAACTCTAGCCTTCTTTAGGGCCAGTTTTTCCAGACTATCGTATTGTCAAGATTACTTTAATAGTCCCTTACGTTAGACTAATATCCAAACATGCCTGTATGGACGGGCAAAAATGTTGACTAATTGATTGGAGACTTCGCTTGGCCGGTCAATTATGTTGTAAAACTAACAATATAAGGCTTTAACTCTTAACTCTTCAATTAAATATATACCAGATTCAGTGTTGCATACAAACACAGCACAAAAAATGGCATGAGTTTACTATACTATTGTATCTACTACAATATACTCCGTCACAAAAAATATTTCAATTCAAGTCAACCTTACCGCTGTACCTTAAGGTTGAGTTTCGACTAGTGCCGTAATAAAAATATCAAGTCAATCTTACCACTGTATCTTAAGGTTGAGTTTCGACTAGTGCCGTAATAAACATAAGCTATCTTGCTCCGCGATTACAGCTATAAAATTTTAAGACCGTACTCGGTGAGCGTTAGAAAATTCAACTGTATTACTATACTAATAACGCTTAAATTCCTCAAACTCAAATAAAACTACACTCTTACTTGTGGACTTATTTTCCTTGCCGTTTTTAGAGACATCACCTTATATATAGTACATTTTTGATCGCAGCTTTAACTTTAGGTAGCTTGCTGCTCATACAATCTAAATTAACAAATTTAAATTTTTCAAAATTTTCTTTATTCAGACTACACAAGGGGTCCATGGGTTAGTAATTACAACTTAAAATTAATGTTAGTATCTGGTGAAAAATAAAAATTGGAAATGTGAAACAAAATATGTTCTGTACAAAAGCATCACTGAGATGATTCTGAGTCATCAGAAGGATACTCGATTTACTCGCTCATCACTCTCAGATAATGCTTCTGCACAGGAGAGCTCAGGTCCTCCGCCACATCTTTCAGGATGCTGTTGTGACTCCCACGCACACGTCTCCACAGCGATGCGACCTTTTTACGAATGATGGCGTGGTAGCCATCAGTGTGCGCCTGCGCAAAATTAACCCTTAATATTTACTAATTGAGGGTCATTCTTCCGCAGCGTTTCTTCGTAGTGGACGGCGGTATACTAGTATACGCACGATCACCCACAGACGTGGCGCGCGGTCGGCTGCACGGTTCCGTCGATGTCGGTCTGTCCGTCATATCGGCTAAGGCGAGACGGCGAAGAATTGACATAGATGCCGATGAGTTCATATACCATTTGAGAGCGAAGACGCCGGAAGTCTTCAGGACGTGGTTGAACGTGCTTAAAGCCCATAGGTGAGTGGCAACATTTATGTTTAGTTAAAACAATAAGAAAGAAGATCCATGCTCGGCATCAAATTAATAGACCGAGTCCGCAACACTGAAATCCGACGACGAACGAAAGTTCGAGACGTCGGATATCGTTCATGACTAAATAGTCATGGAAGTAGGTCGTCCAGCGGCAAGATGGGTCAACGACATTACAGCTATCGCGGGTCCAACCTGGACCAGATTGGCACAGGACCGAGACAGATGGCATGACAGGAGAAAGGCCTATACCCAGCAGTGGGATAGAACAGGCTTTGGATGATGATGAAAACAATAAGGTATCTGTGTCGAAGAATTGACATAAATGCCGATGAGTTTTTTTTTTTACATACACGACTGGTTAACCCCATACTGAACCATTTCTAGTCTGTATTATGGTTGCTAACACAACTGATATACTAAATATATGTATGTTTATACTTTATATAATAATTATATACATATTTAAAGATGTTGGCTGTGCCGGGAATTGGGACCGGATCCTTCTGATTGGCAGTCCGGCATGGTAACCATTACGACAATAAATGTATCTGAATCTAAATTACGCCAACGAGGTCGTCAAATAAAAAAACCGTATTCGCTCATTGTCGGTTTTTTTTATATTAAATGAAAAATAAGATGCCTTAAATGTAACATATATGCCAGCACCATCGAACCCTAATCAATGCTTAGTCGCATACGCGGTAAGGTGCAAGGAAGAACAACAGCCAGACACAAACAAAAAGTTTTCTACTAACTACATACATTGTAGCGTTGAGTTTGCAAATTATTTTTTTTTATTTTTCCAGGCTTTACCGGCAACATTTGCTAACCTTCGGTGCGCGCGAGTCGGTGCCCAAGATACACCCGCCGTTAGAAGACTTGCCCGCCACAGACAACTCATCACGTAAGCAATACTTTTTTTTTTTATTTCGGAAGGCTTGTGACGGTAAATTTATTCATCCGGTGTTTTTAAATAAAGAACAAGTTTAAATTGTGTATAAATAAATAAAGAGCAAGTTTAAATTCAAAATTTAGAAATAGAAAGAGCCCCGTCGATGTTTCAGTGTCGCGCTCTTCTTGGATTTGAGTTCATAGTCTCTGTATTTTACTACTAAGTTTTTAAACTCTTTATTTTGCATAAAAGTACTTAATTATTACAATACCACTGTAGTTATAATCCTATAACTACACTGGTATTACCAACAATTGGAAGTATGACTGTTTTTTTGCACATTGACACGTACATAAGTCCTTCATTTGATACTATCCCGTATTGAGGGAAATGGTAAAAAAAATATGCTCCATCTTGTGACGGCCATATTGGACCGATTTTCATTTAACATAGCCAAAAAAATTCTAGACCAACACACCTTTCAAACATGAAAAAATACTAAATGCAAATCCTAAATATTTGGATTTATTGGCATCGTAGCTTCTATCCATAACCCTTTATGGATAGCTACGATGCCACATACAGACACACACAGACACGTTAAACAAAGCGACGAGTATTAGAAATGAAATGGGCTTGTTTTTTTTTTGCAAATTTAAGGCTATGTGTCTTAAAACGTTAAGCGTAATAATATAACAGTAAGCTGGTTAAATTAATGTTCGTCAACTAGCTATAGGAAATACATATTATATTTAATAAATATGTGATGAATATGATTACCTTCCCAGCCTCCAAATACTTTATTTAAGTGGTCATAGATATATGTAGTTGAGTTATGACTGGTTTTAGATTAAAGTTTGTTCAATGAGTCCAACTTATATGGATATTCCTGGCGTGTGATTTGTCAGAAATGACGCGCGTATATAGCGTTGATAGCTGCGATTGGTGAACGCTAACTATGGGCGGCGTCTCTGACCAATTACATGCTAGAAACGTATCTCCGTATTAGCTTGTCTCGTTGAACAAATTATAGAGAGTTATTGGATAGAATAGTGTTTTTTTTATGACTTTGGTCTGAATTGATTCGATGCATGACTGTTTTGAGAATGGTAGAAATGGATTGATATGGAATCAGAGTTTCTTTCTACTTAGATTCGATAATTTATAGGTACATTTAATTGATTTTGTATCAAATATATATCGGTTAAAAGAAAATATTCATACCATACATATAACTCGCGTTAATAAAGGAAACATTTGAAGGTCGCGTCATTTTGCTCACGCCCTTTTGGTGCCCTCTCACATGCATTTGTGAGAGAACTTTCAATTGTTATTTTTTTTCTCGAATTATAACCATTAATGTGACGTAAATAATAAAGAGTGTGAGTAAGTGTTCTATTTACTATTGATAAGTTACATCATAACTGTTTTTCTTTAGATACATCATTTGCATCAGGCTCTACCGAAAATTCAAATAGTCCAAGCCCAGTAACCACATACCCTAATCCCACGACGCTACACGAATTTGAAACTTCAGAGTATAACAATAAAGATTATAGTTCCATATACAAGTGGCAAAAAGATCCCCCTTCGTTCAACAGCCTAGTTCCCTTAAACCTTGATATAATGGAACAAACTCCTAATCTTTTAGATAGTCAAGAAAGCATGTTCGACCTTAAGTTTGATGAAAACTTGCATGACGAAAGCGTATGCCCTATGAAATCTATTGCAAAAAGGTTTTTTAAAGATCTTGACGATAATAAGCCACAAATATGCGGGGATATAGCCGAAGCTGAAGAACAAATTAACAGTACAGATCTATATGACAACCCTCTCAAAACATATGTCTCTTTGAAGCCTAGAATTGAAGACTCACCAAATCTTCGAGCCACTGTTCCGAATTTCGATAATGTTGTAAATGTAAATAGTGATTTAGACACCGTAATCGATGATGAGGGCTACATTCGTCAAAAATATTTACAAGAAGCTAAAACATCAACATTTGGGCTTAAAGCTAGAAAACCAACCACGGCTTGTTTCTTTTTTACGCGTAAGAAAAATAGCTCCGGAATAACCGCAATGAAGAAAAGCAAAAAATGCACCAATCTAGTCAAATACAAAAACTTGTCAGATGAACCTCCATTAAAATGTCAAACCAGCAAATGTATGCTACTTGGTAAAAAGAAACATCCCACAGAAGTTGTAGAGGAAGTGAATTATATAAAAGTAAAGAAAACAGATATACCCTCGCCAAGAATAGATGAAAAAGAAGTGCTGTTTAAAGCCGTAGCTTGCAATGTGAGTGCGGTGCCAAAAGAGAGTAATGAAGTACAAGTTGTGACTGATAAAGAAAACAAAAGTTCACAAAAAATCACTTCACCAGATGAATATGATAAAATTACTGAGCAGCTCATGTTAAAGATATTTAATCAAAGTGGCACTGGTAAAGATGCCGACTTAAAATTATGTATAGAACAAGTGGTTCAAGAACTGTATGATTTTAAAGTTACTCAAGACATACACCCTGTCAAAGCGCTCTTTAGAAATCTTCTAGAATACTGGCTAAAAAATACTTCTGTATCTTGTTTTAAAGAAGTGATGACTAATGATAAATCTGCAAATCAATCTAGAAACATTATGACTAAAGATGCAGATGTTTCTAGTTTTCTAATAAAAATGAAGTCTCAAGAAACCCAACTTCGTCAAATGAGTAGAACCTTACAAAAGAAATACAGTAAAATTTACGCAGCAAAGAACACTGGCAATGCTAAGAAAAAAGGAAACGATAAAAAATGTCATAGCCCTAAGCGAGATACCGCCAGTTTCGAGAAAGAAAGACGAATTCAAGAATTAGAAAGGTTACTCAAAAGTACAGTCTACATGTGTGAGATGGGCAGAAACAATATTCAAGAACATAACAAAGATATAGAAATCACCAAAAAACTAATTGATAACATAGGATCACTTCATGAAACCGTAAATAATAGTTATTTCAGTGATAAACGGAGCACTGAAAAGTCTACATCTTCAGTTGAAGTGCCAGAACTACAAAAAACGATTAATCATTTAATTAGTGAGACTGCTATTCCACCAGATATCGCCAAAGAGTTTTTAGGAGCGTATTTGGATGTTCTTTTACAAAAGAGTAGCAAAACAACGAATACTTCAGATTCAAGTGAATGGAATAACAATTCTAAAGATTCGATCAACTGTGAAGTAGTTGGTGAAGCTATTGTCAAAAAAATATCTAAAAGTGTTACTACTTTAGACGTTGATAAAGCTCAAGCATATGACACTTCTAAGCCGAATGGTAAAACTGACGCGAAAAAGCAAATAGATCCTGGTCAAATCTATCTTAAAGATATTCTGGACAAAGTTACTACAATTTTTTCCAAGGTCACTAATTTGGATAATATTTCTTTGCTATCAAACAAACATAAAGAAGATATGGTATCGAATGAACCGGTCCAAAAAACTATTAAAGATGAATTAGGGAGGCCAGTCATAAAATCTAAATACGATCTTATTTACGAAAATTGTGACCAAAATTCACTAGTCATAGACCTTTCTAAGTATAACCTTGAACACATTTCCATGTTTAACGATCCAGCTATAAAAGATATGATGTCAATCACGATCAAATTAAAAGAGAAGCAATCTAATTTCGGCGATGAAAAGTCAACACTTTCTAAACTTACTTTTGGAAAATTTAGTGAAGAAATTAAACCTGTGACCATTAAAAATATTGATAAAAGCAAAAACAGGGTTCCTGATACGATTCATGACTCATCCAATGATATAGTACAAAAGATAGGTTGTAATAAATTGGTTCCTAATTTCGAGACCAAATCGCACAGACCAGAACAGAAATCTTACTTCAGTAATATAAGTGATAGAACATCTAAAGCTAGGCGTTTTATCTGTGATGATAGTTGCGACTCATCTGATATACCTAACACGCAAACAAATTTCAACAACAAATGGCCCGAAGAAACGAAAGATATCAAAAATCCGTGCTATGCAATGTCTGTCAAAAAAGGAGATATTACATTTAAAATAAAGAAAAATATCAAAATGAAACAAGATGATAGTGGTAATAGAAAAATGAATGATTCCGGACCCAAAGAAGCCACCGATGATAAAGAAATAGATCTTTCGATTTTTGAAAATGCAGCTCCGAAAATAATTGACGAAAAATTGATTATGCTACTTTTGGAAAGCCTCACGTACATATCAAGTAATGTGTCGTCCATGCACAAAGATATCAGCACTCTATATATTCAATTTAAAAACAAATTCGACAAGCTAGTAAAAGCTCCAAACAACATAAAAGGTCTAGGTCTCCTCGGCGAGATATATAGCGAAACTAGTAACAGACACAATGATAAAGATATTCAATGTGATTTGTTGGAAGACAGAACAAAAAGGGATATAAAAGACTCCGTAATAAATACCAACATCACAAAAATCGGCGAAAAATCAGTCTTTACGTGTACAAACGTGCCTAAAACAATAAATGCAGTTGTACAAACCGACTTCATAGTACCTACTGTATTCCCGACTGAAGTATCAATATCAGGTACCATCAGTACGTTTACTTCCAAGCCTTCGGTGCAACCCAAAACTAACGTAACAGAAACAAATACAACAGACATACACACGACCGACCAAGCAACATCAAACCCTCGCTGGTCGAGCCCGATGACAAAAGAAATCGGAATGAACACTATAATCCGATACATTCTCAAACAAAACGGTCCAAGGAACGCTCCCTTAAAGCATACCACTCTCATCGACCTGAAGAGGGATTTAATCAAAAACAAGAAACAGTCTAGAAAATTCCGCGATGAATTAATAAAGGAAATAACACTCTTGAAACCCTTATTCAAAGTATCAACGCATTCGCAGACAGAGAAGCAAATACGTTTGGCGTTTGAAAGGAAAGAGAAAGACTATCATATTTATCAGCTGTTTATGAGCAAACATTGTGGGGTTAGAACATCCAGTTCCCTTGTTAGCAACAGTATAGACGTGGAGCTTAGCGATGAGATCAGAACCCTTTATAGATGCTCCAGCGACCCTTCCAATTGTTCTGGTTAGATTTTGAATTTCTATGGTTTAGTAGAATTAGGAATTATCATAAACTACTTGTAGAAAATCTGTTTGGAAGCAGTTTATAGTTAATTTATTAAAGTTAGCATTTAGTAGGTGAGCCTATGAAACTTAATTGATAGTGAAAGTTTGTTGGATGTAATATTGTCTTACACATAGTAGCTCTCAATCGACTTTACTCCCATCGTTGATGTTTTATTTTTATTTATACTATATTCTTAGAAATTATGATTGTTTTTTAGATTGACATTTAGAATATTTTATTAAGAAATATTGAGTTGAACTCTTCAAAATTGTTAAATAGTTATAGATATTGGAAATGTTTAACGTCATTAGTGTGTAATTAGATTTAGGAATTGCACGAATATCTCTTACCTGTATCGGTCTTCTATTCTGTTAGTTAATAGTTGTAATATCTATTTTAAAATTGTAGTCAATAAGCATAATAAATAGAAGAAAATCTGAAATATTTAATGTTCTTTCCCTGTGATCTGAAACCACACTAAATTTTTCAGATTTTCTTCCATCTACAATCGATTTCCGCAAAGTAACGCCTGAGTCATTAAGTTAGTCATAATAAACCCTTAGTCTTAAAACATATACTAATTGGTTTTGGTAATATGAATCGATTTAATTAAATAGTAAAAAGTTTTTGTCTTAATTATTACCCATTATTGACTACTATTTTAAATGTATCTATTGATCCCTGTCTATTTTCCTGTATGTTTCATATTTATGTGCACTTTCCCCAGTTTTCTCTTAACTTATTACCATTGAGTGTTATACAGACTTCAAAATCGCTTGATTATTTATTTGTGACACAGTCATAAAATAAGACGAGACAATTGAGTTAAATCTTAACTAAGTCAAAAATAAACGGTTCAACTGATTTGTCAAAACGAATCAACAACTCTTTATGTTTTGTAAATGATCCTCGACCAGTGACGTCATCGTTTGACGTTTGGTTTCTAGTATTTAAATAGCGTACATATTTTAACAAATCGGTTAATAAGGACATAAACAAAAAAAATTTAACAACCGTATAGATAGTGTATATATTTTGGTATTATAAATAGTAAGGTTAATTCGAAAATAATTTACTTTTGAGATAATCAACAACCTTATTCCGCCAAATCGCACTTGATAATCGTGTAATAACTAAAAGGCCTAGATTCCCAGCATTGAGACCATATAGTAGGCTACAAAAAACTCTATTACTTCTTTACAAGTAAATATAAACTTAAGACATAGTATATTCGTCTGGCATCGTGAGGAAACTGAAATGTTTGAGGACCACAAAATCAGAAGACATGAGTCTTTCTAATTCTAATTTGGGGGCGATTAAACCTGCACTTACATCACCATAGGGACATATTGTGCATTCCCCTTTTTCTATATTATGATGGGTTTGCGCTTGATCACAATTCACCTGATGGTAAGCGTGTGATCTAAGGTAGAACACGCTTACCCAGAAGAAATCTCTTCACTCTTACCTTGAAACCCGCAAGATTATAGCTTTCGGGGAACAGGGCAATTTGCTCTGTCCCCCGTGGGGGATAGAACAAAAAAGGGAGGGATGTAGTCAGTTAAAGCGAGTAGTCTGTAAAGCACTCAAGTAACGACCCCCCCTCACGCCCCGTCTGTCCTGTAGGGGTGCTAAGCCCCACCACGCCCACCATCCGCGGGCCGCAGGCGGGATTTGTCTCCGGCACGCCCGGCGGACGCTTCCAGGGATGGATAGTAGGTAAGGACTAAAGCTACCCGCTACACCGTTAAAATTTGTTTTTCGGGTTCACAATGCCCATAACTTGGTGGATATTGTCATCTTATTCATAGCAATGATGTGTAAAATCGTGAGAGAATACACTGTGTTTAGCTGAACAAAGTCCCCGACTACCTAAGTCAGAGGGTTGAAAGCAAAACAACATTAAAAAAATGGTTGCCTGTAAAGTCGGTTTTACGGGCGAAGATTTTACGTGACAACGTCTGCCGCGTGCTGCGCGCGCGGCAGACCGATCATAGTTGAATGGGAGAGAGACGCAAGGCATTCGGCGGGCCTCTCTCTCGTTCGGTGACTCATCGTAACGTTACCGGGCGTTACACTTTTTCAAAAGTGACTCCCAGCCGCAACCTAATTTAAGACGTTGTCACGTCAAAAAAAATTGACATTGTGCATGTGTGTTTTGATGTGTTTGCATAATTTTGCTACTTTGATGCATGAAAACATTTTTTATTTGCTTTTCTGCTTGTCTATTTTGCTGAAAATAGTATTATAGTAGCATAGTGGTTAAATGACTGTCAAACTGACAACTGAAGCTTTAGTGGCTACTATTTTGGCTGTGTCTAAAAGGATAAATTCGTAATTTTATGGGAAATTTGTATTTTAATTAAGTATAAGTTAAAATAAACCATGTTGGAGTTATAGTTACCAAGACGGACTGTAAATTAGACGGTACCGGTTCGAGTCCCGGCGCGACCAATATCTTTGAGATGAACTAAATTTGTTGTTTGTCAGTGTGGGTGTTAAATATGTATCGATATAAAGTATTTATGTATATATGTACATGTAGTGAATCAGTTGTGTTAACAACAATAATACAATTTAGAAATGGTTTAGTATGGGGCTAACTAGCCGTGTTCAAAATGTGTCCTAAAGATATCTCATCGCATTTGGCAAGTCATTTACATTGGATGTTAATTAGAAAAATATATATACTACTTATATTTTATTATAATTAAATGAAAGGTAAATAATGATATATCTATTCAGTCATCCTAAATGAAGATACCACTAGGTGCATAGTCGTGAATTCATTTAAGGAGTACAGTGGATGACCGTGAAATGTTTTTTTTAAAGTACTGATATTTAACCTATTGACTCAGGCGTAACTTTGCGGAAATCCATTGTAATTGGAAGACAAAATTAAATATTTAGTTTACTTCCGCTGTGATGCACAGCGGAAGTACACTAAATATTTAATTTTGTCTTCTATTTTACTGATATCTATTCGTCTTCCAGAATCTGGTGGTCCGCTGGAGAGTGCCGCGAGGGAGCTGGGCCAAGCACAGCTGTCGGTGCAACAGCTGCAGCGGCTTCTGGACGCCCTGGAGATACAGCACCAGACTCATCATGATACGGATGTGAGTTAACTGCGAAGCTTTGGAACTCACTACCTGAGTCTCTGTTTCCTGAGAGATATCATCCAGGGGCCTTCAAAAGTAGAGTTAATGGGTATCTTCTAGGTAAGCGTGCCACACCGTAGACTGCAGTGCAGCTTAACATCAGGCTAGCTGTAGTCAAACGCTAACCTATCAAGGATTAAAAAAAACCTTCAAACGACATAAGCAGCCCATGGGATACTTCTACGTTCCCACTTCGTTCCTTCTTCAGATATACAGGCAGCCATACATTATCAATGAATTAATGATATACATATTGTCTATTGTATTTTTCTATAAATATAAAAGTACCTGGTTAACCGCGCTTTGCCTGATTTTTTTTTTAAATATGAAATTTTCTAAGAATTATTCCTAGTTAGATCGATTTATCGCCCCCGAAACCTCTATATACTAAATTTCATGAAAATCGTTGGAGCCGATTCCGAGATTCCAATTATATTTATTACAAGAATTGCTCATTTAAAGATATAAGATAAGTCGGGTTTTCCTTCCTGACGCTATAACTCCAGAACGCACGAACCGATTCCCACGGTACAGCATTCGTTGGAAAGGTCTCGGGCTCCGTGAGGTTTGTAGCAAACACATTTCAGGAAAATTTTCAATAGAAAAGGAAAAATATAGGGAAAAGCATTTTTCACATGCAGCACCATCTCTGATAGTTAACATGTACTACAAACCAATATGGTTTTGCATGATGGTCGAGCAGACGCGAAAAGCGACATACACGCGGGCGGAGCCGCGGGCAACTGCTAACTATGTACATACAAAGATGGTTGGTGGTACATTATTTGGTGTCATAAAAAGTGAAAACTATAACTAACAATGCAGTAGGTTTTTACCCATAGGGCTTACAAACATGAGCTTTAATTGTGGAATTTACGATACATTTCCCATTCAAAATAATCGCCAACTAATAACCAATATTATAACGAGGAAATGTTTGATTTTTGTTTGTTTGTTTGACGCAAATAGGATCCGAAACTACTGGACCGATTTGAAAAATTCTTCTACCGTTGGGAAGCTACATTATCCCTGAGTAACATAGGCTATATTTTGTTTCTCTTAGCAACTAAGATTATTTTTTAGCCCGTGCGAAGCCGGGACGATCTGCTAGTACATAATATTAGGGTCTATCAAAATATTACATTTATTTTTGTTTTTTTTTTTACTTCTCAGTAATATCACAGCAAAAGTATATCGTGTTTCTGATATTCTTCACAATAGTTTTAAATAATTTAATTCCCTTTTCAGAAAACTCCGAAGATTGATATTAAAGCACAAGACGATCAAGAAAATAAATTCCAATAATGTTAATAGTAAGATTTCCATGTTTCTTACGTATCTATACCAATGTTATAAAGAATATCCTCGAGTAACATATTCTATATTTTGTGGAAACAAAATATTAAAGATCCTTACTAAAAATCCAATAATGAAACACATGCCTTTATATAGCCCGTGCGTGCACCATGTGTGCCATTCTTTATAGAGCTAAAGATTCTCACTGTACCGGCTATGTTTATTTTCCAAATGTGCGTATTCGTACAAAAAAATCTCGAAAGATTTCCCGCGGCGGGAGCCTTACATAGTTTCGGTACGAGACATCGGCAGAGACTGGCGACCCCAGCCCACTCCCTGGCCAGGATGTTGGTGGACCCAGACTGTTTAACCATTTGCCTGATTATATAAGAAATACAGCTTCCCTTCACATACGAGGGTGAATCAAAAAGTTCTTAGAAGTGCATATATATGAGACCTTTTTGGATCAAGTTCGATATTCAAATTAAAGAGTGTCTATCAAACTATATTTATGCAGACTGTCACTTGTTTTTGTCAGTTCGTTCGCATGTAATAAATTTTTTTGTGCAACGAGTTGCTAAAAAGTTAAAATTATGGATAAAAGTGAGTTACGTGCGGTGATAAAATATCTCAGTTTGAAAAAAATGTCTACGAAGGAAATTTTTTTGGACATTCAGCAGACATTAGGGGGTGATGCCCTATTCTACGGTTGCGTACTGGGTGGCTGAATTTAAAAGAGGTAGATCAAGCTGTAAAGATGACCCGCGTTCTGGGCGGCCTTCAACCTCCGTTACAGAAGAAAATGTCAAAAAAGTTGAGAATCTGGTTTTGGAAGACAGAAGAATGACTATAAAACATATAGCTGAGATCCTAAAGATGTCTTTTGGTAGCGTTCAACCAATTTTAATTGATTCACTGGGGTTCAAAAAAGTGTCTGCAAGATGGGTGCCACGAATGTTAACCGACGAAAACAAAAAGCGACATTTGGAAATTTCCAAGCGTAATCTCGAAATGTTCCAGCGTGATTCGGATAATTTTTGCCGTCGTCTTGTCACCATGGATGAAACGTGGGTCCAATCCATTTTAATCCTGAAACTAAAAGACAAAGTATGTCTTGGAAACGACCATCCTCTCCATCCATTAAGAAATTTCGAGTTGCTCCTACCGCTGGCAAAGTTATGGCCTCTGTGTTCTGGGATAGTGAAGGAATCCTTTTTATTGATTACATGCCAAAAGGCCAGACGATCACTGGACCCTATTATGCAAATTTAATCCCGAAAGTGCGTGAAGCGATTAAAGAAAAACGTCGTGGAAAACTGTCGTTGGGCGTGTTGTTCCTTCAAGATAACGCTCCTGCTCATCGATCGGAAGTTGCGCTCAACGCAATCCGCTGTGCTGGCTTCAATCTCCTTGGCCACCCACCATATTCTCCGGACTTAGCCCCAAGTGATTTTTACTTATTTCCAAAATTAAAAGAGGAAATTCGTGGAACAAAATTTCACGATAATGACGCGGTTATAGCTGCCGTAGAGGACTTTTTCGAGAGTCAAGAAAATATTTTTTTTCACAAGGAATAAAGAAGTTAGAAACGCGTTATTCTAAATGCATTGCATTGCAGGGAGATTATGTAGAAAAATAAAATATTATTATTTAAATCTTTGCATTTTTTAATATTGATTCCAAGAATTTTTTGATTCACCCTCGTATTTAGAATTTAGTTGAAATTATTTTTAATCGTTCGTATGTTGAATGACATTAGTCCATTTTGTATTATCTATTAAAAAAAGTTCCAAGTTTTAGTTATACCCACACCGGCTCCCGGTATGTCAACAGTTGCGGCGAAATTGTGTTTATAGCGGGAGCCAGTGTTTCAACATACCAGTGGTTAATTGATAGAGCACACTATAGTGTTAAGGATTTTTTAAATGACAAAGTAATTAATAATTCACATATATAAAATAATGATTGTAAAATGACCTGTAAATCTATATTTATTAATAAATTATCTTTATCTGTAAAAGGTTTAATTGAACGCGTGACCTCCGCAGGTGTCGGTGGAGGGCGCGTCTCCGAACGTGAAGAAGGACCGGCGCAAGTTCGGTCTGCGGAAGAAGAAGTCCAACACCAAGTGCGCCTCCGTGGACCTGCAGCCGCCGCACCTCGACGCCTCCATCTCGCACTCCGTCAGTATTACACAGAGAGAGAGAGAGAGAGAAAGAAAGAAAGAGAAAGAGCATGCGCCAAGGACACAGTGTCTCAGCGATTTGATCAGCAGTGCCCGTGCACTGCTGGTCAAATCTTTTCTTCTTCTTCTTTGGTTTATCCCACTAGGTGGGGTAAGCACAGCAAATTTTCCTCTTCCACTCTCCTCTATCAGCCGTCGTCTCTACACTCACTCCTTTCACTCTCATGTCCTCATTCACACACTCCATCCATGTCTTCTTCCACTCTCCTCTATCAGCCGTCGTCTCTACACTCATTCCTTTCACTCTCATGTCCTCATTCACACACTCCATCCATGTCTTCTTAGGTCGGTCTGTGGCTATTGCAGTCCTTCCAACGTGCTGGTTTCCTCACGATGTTTTCTTTCACCGTAAAGCGAGTGCAAATCCACACATAACTTGAAAAACAAGTCATTGATTTAGGGCCGGGATTCGAACCAGGGGCCGACTGATTGAAAAGCAGACCACCATACATAGACATTTTATACCACCGAATTTATTATTATTGTACCTTAATACAGTGCAATAAAGGTGATATTCCCTCTACAGGCCCTGTCGGCGCTGACGGCTCCCCCCTCCCCCGGCGGGGGTGCTTGCTCCGCCCCAACCTCAGCCGCCTCGCTACCTATAGGTGAGACACACACACACACACATACACGCACACACACACTGGCGTTGGTATAATTCTACTCTTTCTATTTATGCCTAGATCAATGTCAGTGCAGTTTGTGATAGGACTTAAGGTGGTCGCACATAAGCCAGAAGCAAACAAAAGGTTGCCTGGAAGAGATCGCTTTAAGCGATAAGGCCGCCAATTGTGGCACACTATTTTTTTAGTTATTATTTTATCTTTAGTTTTAAGTTTGTGTCCAATAAAGTATTATCTATCTATCTAATCGCGAATGAAACGAATTTTAAAATTATTCATATTTTATGTGGAATCTTTAGAGTTGTACGCGGCGTATCGTTCGAACGCGTCTTTCACTTTCCTCTATTCGTTCAGCTCGGACCAATGTGCGGTGACCCTTATTTTGAGTGTAAAGGTTGCAATGTTTACTCCTTTTTTTAGCTTCTCGTACTGTTTGGTTTTTTTTTTTAAATAAAGATTCAAAATTGAAAAAAAAATGCCTAACATTGATCTAATCAATTTGTGTAGGTATTTGAAGACGACAATGAAACACAACTTTTAAATTCAAATTAATAAAAAAATATTTGAATAAGAAAATAACGGAGGGTGTAATTGGTATCAATAAGGAAAACGAACCTAGAAAAAAAAAGCATTCTAAAGTACCTTTAAGTCGCTTCCTTTTGCTCACACTTATTTGATTGTGCAAGTGAGAGGAGATGAACTTTCAAATGTTTTCTTAGTTATAACTAAAGATCCCTCAGGCAGTAGAGTACTTTGAACTAGTATTTTCCTAAAAATAGACCTTTAAACATTGCAACTTTTATACATTATTTAAATCTATGTGTGTAGTCGTGAAGTATTAGACGCTTTAGTGTTTGTTTTACTGTGTGTGTGAAAGAATAACTTTTACGCTTCGACTTTCAAAAAAGAATCGCGAAATAAAAAAATCGTCTTAAACTTGGTTTTCATAAATATCTTAGAGTTTCCTAATATTTGTAAGATGATTTTTTTAAGCAAGTGTGACCGTTATTTGTTGTAAATTATCGATTAAATAATATTTTATTTTTATCACACGCACAGTTAAAATTAAGTGTTGTGTGACAATTGAAGGTGTGATTCAATGAAAGTGATATATTTTTATTTTATTAGAATGGCGATCAATTTTACTTTCATAATGTTTACCTCATAAAAATAAAATCTATACATACACAAAGAAATGCAGAAATGTCATAAAAAATCTCGCATAGTAAAGATTTTCTGCAAAAATAAAAACCTTATTTCGACACAATTGTGGTCAAGCGCTGACCTATTCGGAGTAAAAAATATAAAAAAAGACACGGCCCAATTCCCCATAAGCCGAATAACCATTTTCGAAAACTGTGCCGTTTTGAACATAATAGAGTTAAGTTTTTTTTCTATATATCACTTTCATCGGCTCACGAATTCAATTATTATTATTTCTAGGTAATCCTGAAACCTTCCAAATTCCCTGAAAACCCAAATCAAAATAAAGAAGAACAAGATTGTAACGTGTACAAAGAATCATGTTCCTATAATTTTTTGTAGTCCCGTTTTGTTTGTTTTCGTATGAAATAAATTATATTTTACGTAACTTATGTCTTTACTGAAGGATTCTACGAGATCGGTAAGTTATGTGCGCGGGCGCTGCATGAACCTCATTCGCGTTTTGAAAAACAAGATGGCGGCGCACGCATTTGTCAAAGTTGTCAATGTCATATGCACGCGCTAAGCGGATGTCATATTCGTGGCTTACTGTCAGTCGAGCTAAAGCATCCATTCTAAAATAAAAAATAAATAAAAAAATTAACATTGCTAAGTCGCACATTATCAAATTACTATTAGTCAGTCTACTTATTGTAGATATATTGAAAAAATATATAAGCATGTACTTGTTATTAAAAAAATGGCTTGAAAAATCAATGCTAATATCAGCTGTCTTCATTTAGCCTTATTCTTGAATATTAAATTATCAAGTCAAACCTTTTTATGCAAGCTTTTATTTAATATTCAACGTTGTATGTTCTAAAAGAAGGATTCATTTTCTGGAACAATGGCAACGTCATTATTTTTACCTATAAAAGCTTGTTATAAAAATACTTTTTTTTTCACCCAAATACTTCTTCATGAATCTAATGAAAACTTTTTTCTGGTCTCCCTTCCAGCGTTTCTTTCAACATATCTGGCATCTACCTTAGTTCGTAAGAGATTTTATTTTATTTCTTATATTATTGTTTTTTCTGTCCCGTTTTATTTCCTAACGTACGAACATCTATCACATTTTTGTGGACACTTTTATGTCACATCAAATTTGCCACGGCTTTTGCTGTTCAAACTCTTTGCATGATTCGATAGAGTTAGGAACCTCATTGGTTTTGTATTCTCTTTGTTGTCCCTAACAAAAAACGATTTTACTTGAGATCAGGACAAGAAAAAAACTTATCATAAAAAAATACGCATATAAATTAGGTATTTACTTAATTTCCATGATGAAAAAAATACACATGGCTCCAGATGAAAAAAAAAAATAGGCATTAGATTGTGCCGGTGCTGGCCAGTCTCCAAATTCATTGATCCAATAATTCAATTTGAAATAAATCTACTAAAACAATTACTATAAATACAATTACATTATAATATTACACATACTAGCTGACCCGGAAAACGTTGTTTTGCCTCACTTAGGGGTACAGCACCATCTATTGATTACTTACTCAACCCAGTCGAAAGGTATTGACATCTGTTAGAATCATATGGAGTTAACAGATAATTGTGACTGTCAAATAATAACAGACAATAATTAGCAATAAATTGAAATTGCGACTATAATTTGAGATTTAAACTATCCTATCTCTCAAGTTGGATCGAACTGCACATGGTGTGCGAATTTTATTATAATCGGTTAAGTGGTTTAGGAGTCCATTGAGGACAAACATCGTGACACGAGATTTATATGTATTAAGATAAGATAATAGATACAGTTACAATAATTAATATACAACAAGAGAAATAAGTATGTAAGTTTTGATTTGTATCATAGTGTATCTTACCCGTCAAGCCCTATTAGGAAAAGTCAGTCAGAGGCCTCCGGTCGGCTTGAAAACTCTCGACACCAGAGCTTGGCCACTTAGCTCATATGAAGAAGAAGAAGACAGTATGCAATATTGACAATACCTAGTTTCACCTTGGAGCCTTATCTAATATCCGCACTATCTTAGATAACTTTACTCTGAGAACATATGATCTCAAACTAGAGTTAGTTATCATCTAAAAATAATTCTTAAAAGTGCGCGCAATTTTAAACCCTAATAGGGCCTGTTTTAAGACGCAAATTTGTTTGAATTATTGATGGAAAATATGAAAGTAGTTGGTTTCGATATATTTCAGTACTTATTGAGAAGCGATCCGCCTGTGATATAATAGAAAGGATAATTTAATAGTTTTTAAATAGAAATAGAAGATTAGTGGTTTAAAAAATACAAATTACAAGTGATGTTGAACAAAGACTGAAATTAAGTTCAGTGCAGTAAGTTAAAAAACAAAGAAACAGTGAAAAAATAAGTTTATTTTAAAAATATTGTGTAAAAATCTAAATATGTGAAGTGGCAGTGATTAAAAGGGTTTTATTGGAAGTCTCTTTAAATTCCTTGACTATTTAATTAGTTTGTATAAAAATTAATAATGAAATCTTTTAAAAATAATTTTAGACATTCTTATTTTTTACCACAATGTACAAGAACAATATTGGCTCAATAAATAACTTATACGAATTACTTTAAAGTGTCATACATTTTGTAACCGTTATGAATATAAAGAATTAAATACAAAGAATGTCAAAGAGTTAATTAGAATATTTGAAAAAATCTGTAATTTAAGCTTCTTAGAAGTGATATTTCACAGTGAAATGTCAAGTGAAAGCGGTGGAATAGTTGTTCCCATTGGAAAAGTGATTTGCCAGTACATTGTCGAGTTTTTGAGAGAATACGACTCAATATGTAAGTGTATTACTTACTTATGTCAAATATATGTATATTGTAGAAGTTTAATTGGTATATTAGGTTTTTTATATCCAAGTTTAGTTTTTCTGTACTGGTAATTATAGTAAAACATTTCAACGGTGGCTTTAGATCATTAAAAACAGCTTTTATTCGAAAACTTTTGGAAATTCGTGGAATTGAAGAAATTCACATTTATTTGTAAAAATGCTAAGGCGGCATCGGTTTTCAGTTGAGATGCCCAAAGCACGCACTAAGCGTTTTGCCTCCAACTTTGCTGTCCGAACCGCCAAACTTTGGAATTCCTTGCCGAATTGCCTGTTCCCCAATGACTATAATATAGCGTTTTTAAGGTGATAGGGAACCGGTTCCTTCTAGGTAAGCGCGCTTCACCGTAGACTTCAATGTCCTTTACCATCAAGTGAATTGTGGTCAAGCGCTGACCTATATAGATATTTAGAGAAAAAAGAATATTCGAAATAAATAGTATTCTGGCTCGTGATAACATTATTAGAAAAACTAACACACGTTTTTTCACGAATTTTGTAAAATCGTGGAACAAAAATTGTTTTCAAAATAATCTAATGGCACCATTAAATTGTTTTGTTTTAGTTATGAAACTTCGTATTATTGACATTGTTAAACTCTAGTACTCTTGAGTTCATTTTTCTTGGTATATAATATATTGGTACATATATATAAAGATAGTTTTTTGAAAGTGTGTAGACCACAGTTCAGAATAATAGTATGAAAATATGTTAGGTATTTAAAAATATTTGTACAGTAACATATACTTATAAATTATCCCTAAACGTACTTAAGTATTAGTTAGATTAAACTACATTCATTTCTAAATTGTTAATAGTTGGTTTGCTCCATATGTTTGAAATGATTGCCATCTCCGCCATATAAATATTGTGTTCAAGTATTAGTATTAGCATGTAGTTTGTATTCATTATAAAAAATATGGTTGCTTCAAGAACTCATTAAAAAAACTTACAGTTGGACATATAACCTCCTTTTTTGAAGTCGGTTAAAAAATAGATTAGAATATTGGTAAAAGTGAAACATTATGATCTATTTGTTTATATTTGAACAAATTGAGATTGATCCTATTTGTTATCTTTTCCATTGTAATTTCTTTTTAAACATTAAAATAACCTTAACTTCTTTTTCCTTCTTCTTTTTCACCAACCTAACAAAATGTCAAAATTTTATAATGTCAAAATCTTCCCTTTTACCAATCTAAAAAATAACAATGGTCAAAATATTCGCTTTTACCAACCAAACAAATTTAATAATGGATAACTTCTCTTTTACCAACATTACAAAGATTCAAAATCGCACTAGCGCCAACCCGAGCGTTACCAGCTTAATTAATTAATTTATTAATTGAATTTTATTAATACGGTACACAATCCAATTACATTAATTCAATATAATTACTCTTAAATTATAAAAAATAGTCAAAAGTTACATTACAAAGAAAGAAAAAAAGAAAAAAAACATACACAATCAAGAAAACCTACTGGCATATAACAACAACGACATTTTTTTTCATAATATTTTCGCCACATCAACAACGACATTTTTTTATTTTATTTTCTTAATATTTTCGCGTAGAAAACGGTCACACTTACTTATTAATAAGTAAGTGTGACAGTTTTCTGCGCGAAAAAATGAATATGCCTTACGTGAACAGTTTACAACAACGACATTAACAAAACCAACTGGTATATTACAGCGTGCGCGGCCGCAAGACCCCAGTCTCTGCCGGGCGCTGAGACCCTCAATACAGTCCAGGGACCCGCATCTATCACCAGCTTGACGCCTGACCATCAGTTGAGGGAGGACTTTACCGTGCTAGCCAAGGATCTGGTTGCTAGCTTGAAGGGGGTCGTGTCTACTTTGGTGAGTTTAAACGATTAATGCTTTTACTTACAGCTAGAGATCGCGCTTCGCTCAAATAAGCTACACTACAGAACGAGCAGGGGCACAGCGAAGAGACATCGATTCACTGTCGAAGTTCCGAGGATTCGCACAAAGCGTTTTGCTTCGACCTTCATTGTGAGAACTGCGAAGCTTTGGAACTCTCTTCCTGAGTCTCTTTTTCCCGAGAAGTACAATTTGGGGGTCTTCAAATCTAGAGTAAATAGGTTCCTTTTAGACAAGCGTGTTAGCAACTATAATACACTAATGTAATCTGCTTTGTATGTATATCCTATTGGTGCAAATAAATGATTTATTTATTTATTTACTGTAAAAATCCTCCGTTTAGGTTAGCTTATAAACTAGTTAGTAAAAGAAATAAAATATATTAATATAATTATTTTTAGCCTAAAAGTTTTCGTGTGGAAAATAAATAATTAGTATTATATTGTATATGGAGAGACGACATAGTAGAGGTAGCTGGAGTCACGTGGACCAGACTAGCTCAGGACCGCAACGCCTGGCCCAGCAAGGAGGAGGTCTTTACCCGCTTTTGGGTGCCCTTATATCAATCAATCAATATCTTCATAATTAAATATTATACATAATTTGAAACAACCTAAGAAGTGAATGAAATTTAATATTTTAAACTAGGGAAATAAAGGCTTTTTTATTGACGTGACAACGTCTTAAATTAGGTTGCGGCTGGGAGTCACTTATGAAAAAGTGTAACGCCCGGTAACGTTACGATGAGTCACCGAACGAGAGAGAGGCCCGCCGAATGCCTTGCGTCTCTCTCCCACTCAACTATGATCGATCGGCAGACGTTGTCACGTAAAATCTTCGCCCGTAAAACCGACTTTACAGGCAACCATTTTTTTTTTATTTTATTTAGTATTATATTGTATATACCAGGTATGCGAGCGCGGGCGTCTCCGCGCGGCGATGGAAGCGGCGGAAGCGTCGGCCAGCCCGGGCGACGCCGTCGTGGCTGCCCTCAGGACCAACCTCACCTCCGCACTGCAGCAGAACTCGGGTGAGAGTCATTATGTAGCTGGTACACAGATACTTGCACGAAACAAACGGTCACACTTACTTTAAAAAAAAATGGTTGCCTGTAAAGTCGGTTTTACGGGCGAAGATTTTACGTGACAACGTCTGCCGCGTACTGCGCGCGCGGCAGACCGATCATAGTTGAGTGGGAGAGAGACGCAAGGCATTCGGCGGGCCTCTCTCTCGTTCGGTGACTCATCGTAACGTTACCGGGCGTTACACTTTTTCATAAGTGACTCCCAGCCGCAACCTAATTTAAGACGTTGTCACGTCAAAAACGTTGCATATACGTAATGCGTCGAAACCCGTTGGACGTATATCCAACGTTTTTTTTTTTAAGTAAGTGTGACCGTTTGTTTCGTGCAAATATGTAATATGCCTTACGATAACAGTTTACATGGTACATAGATATTTACCAAAGAGATGTCATTTGAATAAAATGAATTCGTTACTATGCTGTTTCAAAAAAGAACCAGCTATGCTTATTAAAAAAAGATTGCTATGCATTTATAAAAAACATAAACATAAAACATCTTTATTTACTAAAAAGTTGTACATTTTTGTAAATTAATACAAACTATGACTTTAATTACTAAATAAGACTAAAAATAATTAACATAAATAAGTACTAGGCTTATTTATGAAAAGAGATAGATATACATTTTTAAAAAGAGATAGCTTTGCATTTTCAAAAAGGAGATCGCTATGTTTTTAATTAAAGAGAGAGCTATGCATTTACAAAAAAAGAGAGTTGGGCATTTTCAAAAATAGATTGCTATGCTCTTCAAAAATGAGATAGCTATGCATTTACAAAAATAGATTGCTGTGCTCTTAAAAAAAGAGATAGCTATGCATTTACAAAAAATAGAGCTATTCATTAACAAAAATGATACAGATAAGAAAGAAAAAAAATAATAATAAAAAACCCTTTACATAATTTATGATATAGCTATTAATTTTCACAAAAGAGTTATAGATAATAATTTTTATAAAAGAGCTTAAAAATGTTCACGAAAGTGGTAGCCTTATCATAGACCTGGACCACCTTTATCTAGTCCGCCATCTTGGTTTGGTCGTCATCATACTTATAGCGCCTTCGGGCATGTTGATGACGTCACGTTGCTATCAATATGTGTGCGACGTGTGTAATGACGAGCGAAGTGTTCCCCGCAGAGCTCCGCTCGCGGCTCTCGCGCATACACGACGCCTCCGACATCGCGGAGATCTTGTCCGTCGCCAACTCCGAGAACGTGAGTATACTATCACACTTATAGCTACAATCACACGTATGGCTACTATCACACTTATAGCGACTACTATCACGTGTATAGCTTTTTATATAATTTTGTTTTGTGTAATCCGTGCTCATACCCAAGACGCAATAAATATATTTTATCTTAGCTATTATCACACTTAAAGCAACTATCACATGTATAGCTATTATTACACTTATTTGAAACTATCACATTAAACTAATATCAAACTGTTGAATACGCCAATATGACACACAAGTGTGAAACACTCACTTAAAATTCTCACACTTACCGCATTTCACACTAGTATCAAACTATTATTAAATAATTATAGTTTAAATCACATTTTATTTATATATTAAGCTGTTACATGAAATTGTTTAACATTCTACATTTTTCACCAATCTCTAACTATCCCAAAATATGATCACACTTACCATTAACAAAAATAATATTAAACGAACCACAATATATTATCACACTATTATAATCAGTTTTCACACTAGTATCTCACTTTTACATCACAGATCACTATAATCCAAACACCCTGGCTTTTGTTTGTCTGCCTGTTTCAGGATGTTAGTCCTTTAACTTTAAACAAATGTAGTTGTTAAAAATAGGGGGTTAAAGTTGATATTTGTGTGCAGGTGACACGTCAGTTCCAGCAGTCCCTGAGCTACAGCTCGTCCTGTGTGTCCGCTTCCGAGTTCTTTGACGCTGAAGAGCACGAGGACGATGACCTTAAACCTGATGACGTCATACCTACGGATGAGGTCAGTCACCTTTTAAGACGCAATGAAACACCAGAGAGAGAAGGAGATATAGCAGCGCGACATTATGCTATTAAATCAAATCAATCAAATAATTTATTTGTACTGTTACTATTTTTACAATTCGTAGCAAAAATGTTTCTTATACATATCTATATTTTTTACAGTTTTTGTATATGTTATAAAAAGCTACAAGTAATAAGCCTGCATCTCTTAACTAAGCATAGAAGCTTGTATATTAGAGATGCATACTCCCCACTGGACATGACTTCAATAATTTGCATTGCATGCTGCAATAATAACGTTATTATCATAATAGATATTTAATTAAAAATACAGTTATTGCTTACAAATACAAAATACAAACACAAATCATTTATTGATAACACCAAAGTTACGAGTCAAATAATATGATATCATTACAAAAGTATATGATATGTATCCATGTCAATTTTTCAATTATATTCTAGTAATATAATATCATTACAACTAAATTTAGTGTTAGTAATAAGAAAAGAAAAAAATATATATATGAAATTATAAAGCTAACAAACAATTATGTAGGTTTTACAAATCAGATTTTCAGTTTAATTATTATAATAATTATTAAATATTGGTGGCGATTCAGCGGCACACACGACTATACTAAATTTAAAGAAGCCCCGTCTCTTTTCATCTTAGGTGGCCAGAAAGAGACTGCACGTTCTAAACCACACACAAAACAACTATGAAAAATGTAAGCGATTTTAGAGCGCACCCAATTGTATCAGCTCTAAATCTGACGTGTTTGACGTGATTTTAGATGTTTTGTCTATGGTTTATATCGTACCATCTCTTTTTGGTCATTTATGACGAAAAGAGACAGAGCTTCATTAAATTTAGTTTAGTCGTTGTTGTTATAATAACGGTGTTGTGTCCTCCAGGCGGGAGTGATCGAGCTGGACGGCGACTCGTCATCCGAAGCCGGCTCCCTCAGCAGCGAGGAGGGCTCGGCCAGCTCCGACAACTCTGACGGTGCGAGTGAGTTGCTTCGCTTTTGTGGCTTTGTTTGTTCACTAGATGGCGCTCTTTCTTACCTTACATATGTAGGTACTTAGTCGTATTTCTCGTTTCTAAAGGTCGTGAATTCAACAATAATAATAAAAAATAAATAAAGACATATTTCATACACGGCTGGTTAGCCCTATACTAAACTATTTCTAGTTTGTAATTATGGCTCCTAACACATACATACTTTATATACATACATATTTAACACCGACATCCAACAAATTTAGTTCAGCACAAAGATGTTGGCTGTGCCGGGAATCGAACCAGGAACCTTCTGATAAAAAAAAATACTATACTGGCAATATCATTTCGTAATCTACTAAGCAACATAAAATGATAAGGACCAGGCCAAAACACCTGAATAGTTTTAGAAAATAAATTTACCGCATGATGGGCCCGTATACAATTAATCTCTATTATTAGTCGAGAGCGCACTATAGATTTTTGCATGTGTTGCTACGTCCAGCGCATCATAACCAACACCAATCAAACTGAAACTTTGCTACATTGTTACCAACGTTCCACTAAGCACATTTAAAACCCGCAACATTGTAACCATCACACCACTGTTTGAACCCGGAAACATTGTAACCATAACTCCAATAACACATTTAAACCCCGCAACATTGTAACCATAACTCCAATAACACATTAAAACCTCGCAATAATCGTAACCATCAATCCATTAACACATTTGAACCCCGCAACATTGTAACCATCACTCTACTAGCACATTTGAACCTCGATTGTAACCATCACTCCACTAGCACATTTGAACTCCGCAACATTGTAATTATCACTCCGATAACACATTTGAACCCCGCATTATTGTGACCATCACAGCACTAGCTCATTTGAACCCCGCAACATTGTAACCATCACTCCAATAACACATTTGAACCCCGCAACATTGTAACCATCACACCACTAGCACATTTGAACCCCGCAACATTGTAACCATAACTCCAATAACACATTTAAACCCCGCAACATGGTAACTATCAATCCATTTAAACATTTGAACCCCGCAACATTATAACTATCACTCCACCAGCACATTTGAACCCCGCAACATCTCAACCGACATTTAAACTTAACAAATCAAATCAAATAGTTTATTTAGTACAAATACAGCGGTGAAACGTACTATGAGTAATTAAATACTAAATTATAGCTAAGTCTTAGTGTACGTTTTGCCATATCCACAGCGCCCCACGCTAAGTATCATATGATCCTGTTATGCGGGGCAACAGTATTTAGTTTTTTGTGACACTTAAATTAAGAAGACATTGTGCTTACCTAACACATCACACCGTTTTATAGATAAATATGAGCTATACTATCAATAACAAACAATAAATTTAACGAAAAAAAAAATGGTTGCCTGTAAAGTCGGTTTTACGGGCGAAGATGAAGTGACAACGTCTGCCGCGTGCTGCGCGCGCGGCAGACCGATCATAGTTGAGTGGGAGAGAGACGCAAAGCATTCGGCGGGCCTCTCTCTCGTTCGGTGACTCATCGTAACGTTACCGGGCGTTACACTTTTTCATAAGTGACTCCCAGCCGCAACCTAATTTAAGACGTTGTCACGTCAAAACATAAGTAATATCCAAAACAATCTCCGTGCAGTGGTATCGGCGGAGCAGGAGACGCTGAGGGAGGCAGAGAGTGCGGGCACGACGTGGCGGCGCCGCACGCGGCTCCCCGCCCCGCGCCCCTCCCCCGGGGGACCCTCGCTCTGGAACCTGCTCTACAAGAACATCGGCAAGGACCTCTCGCAGATCTCTATGCCGGTCACTATCAACGAGCCGCTTAATATGCTGCAGGTAACATATATATCTTATCTTAATATATATAAATCTCGTGTCACAATGTTTGTCCTCAATGGACTCCTAAACCACTTAGCCGATTATAATAAAATTCGCACACCATGCGCAGTTCGATCCAACTTGAGAGATACGTAGGATTGTTTTAATCTCAAATTATAGTCGCAATTTTAATTTATTGCTAATTATTGTCTGTTATTATTTGATAGTCTCAATTATCTGTTAACTCCAAATGATTCTAACAGATGTCGATACGTTTCGACTCGGTTGAGTAAGTAATCAGTAGATGGCGCTGTACCCCTAAGTGAGGCAAAACAATGTTTGCCGGGTCAGCTGGTTACAACTATAAGTAAAATGTCATAATTACCCACTGACTAAATCAAGGCAAGAGTTGGAGACTCCTTGAATAAACGTAGCCGGATGACTTCCAGCAGGCAGATATGGCGAGATGTGGTGAGGAAAATTATATCCGCCCCCTCTAGTGACCCTCCATGACGACTACGACAGATCTATCAAGAGCGTTACGAAAAAGAAGAAGATTTAGCTATTCATTAGTCATTATCATTAATTCCTTTATTTCAGAAAAAACAAGGAATTATTGAAATATAAAATCCATAAAAAAAACATGTCAATAATAATATTAAAATTGCAATGTAACTACAGATAGTCACAATAAAAATAATGAAATAAATCTATGAACCAGTCATTGTGGCTTTTTTACACGCTTTATATTAGCACCTGTTTGTTTGTTTGTAACCGACTTCCTTGGGCGCGATTTTGACCCACTTTAAACGGCCAGATTTCGTTGAAACTTTGTAGATTTATTGAGGACCGATGGACAATACACTAATTTGATAAAATTATTTTTTCTTTTTTTGTAATTTTGTTTGTATGTTTGTTTGTACCCGACTTCTTTGGGCGCGATTTTGACCCACTTAAAACGAGCCAGATAAGCGTGTTTTTTAGTTTTTTTAAACTACCTATTATTCTTCACGAGTAAGACAAGCCATGTTTTGCGAAAGAATTCACTACTATAAGACGATTATATTTTTTTTCCAGCGTCTCTGCGAAGAGCTAGAATACTCCGAGCTGTTAGACTCGGCGGCTGCTTGCGGTAACGCGATCGAGCGTGCGGCGCTGGTCGCTGCCTTTGCCGTGTCAGCGTACGCTGCGTCCGCGCACCGCGCCGCCAGCAAGCCCTTCAACCCGCTGCTGGCCGAGACCTACGAGTGCGTTAGAGAGGACAAGGGCTTCCGCTTCCTTGCTGAACAGGTGGGTTGTAACTATGTCGCGTTGTCGGCCAAGTATGTCGCGTTGTCGGCCAAGTATGTCGCGTTGTCGGCCAAGTATGGCACGTTGTCGGCCAAGTGTGTCGCATTGTCGGCCAAGTGTGTCGTATTGTTGGCCAAGTTTGTCGTATTGTTGGCCAAGTATGTCGCATTGTCGGCCAAGTTTGTCGCATTGTCGGCTAAGTATGTCGCATTGTCGGCCAAGTATGTCGCGTTGTCGGCCAAGTATATCACGTTGTCGGTCAAGTTTGTCACACTGCTGCATGCGATAACGCTACTAAGCGCCCGGCATCCACACCGTAGGCCTTCAACGTTAAAGGTGTCTCTCAAATAAATCTCATATAAGGCAAGTCCAAGTTCAGTTCACATTATTTCATGCAAAAGAATACTTAACATATTACACTGAGTCTTAAATTAGCTGTAAATTAAATATGTCACAATGTCAGTCAAGTATGCTATAGAGAGATTCAGAGCTGACAATCTTCATCAAAACTTCCTCAATCATCGACGGCCTAATTATATAAGTTTTTTTTTACAAATAATAGGCTTGCGCTTGACAACAACTCACCTGATGTTAAGTGATATTGCAGTCTAAGATGAAGCGCGCTTGCCTAGAAGAAACCGGTTCACTCTCGCCTTGAAGGTTGTAGTTCAGTGGGAACAGAACAAGGATTCCGGCAAAGAGTTCCACAGTTTGGCCGTCCATACTATAATCGTATAATATGTATAACATTTTTACCGTAGTTACGATAAAAAACCTATCAACCTCTATCCCCCTTTAACTACTAATTTACTCTAACCACCCCCTTTATTATCTTACTCTAACCACCCCTTCTATTAACTTACTCTAACCACCCCTTCTATTAACTTACTCTAACCACCCCCTCTATTAACTTACTCTAACCACCCCCTTTATTAACTTAGTCTAACCACCCCCTTATTGTATGTTCTTTACGAACAAGACTGTTGTAACCTAATCACTATTTTAAGATCACGTCTTTGTACACAGTTATACAATAAATATATTCTTATTCTTATTCCCCCCCCCCTTCCCCCCAGGTGTCGCACCACCCCCCGATCTCGGCGTGCCACGCGGAGTCCCCCCGCTGGTGCTTCTGGCAAGAAGCACGCATCAAGACCAAGTTCTGGGGCAAGTCGATGGAGTTCCAGCCGACGGGGCGCGTGCACGTGCGCCTGCACACCACCGGCGACCACTACACCTGGAACAAGGTGACGACCTGCGTGCACAACCTGTTCGGCGGACAGCGCTGGGTGGACCAGTACGGGGAGATGCACATCGTGTGTCTCGGCACTGACATCTCCTGCAAGCTCAACTTCCTCAAGGTACGGTGCGATTGGCTAACATTTCTTTATCTATCTTAATATATATATAATCTTAATATATATAAATCTCGTGTCACAATGTTTGGACTCCTAAACCACTTAACCCAATTCTTTATCTATCTTAATATATATATAATCTTAATATATATAAATCTCGTGTCACAATGTTTGGACTCCTAAACCACTTAACCGATTATAATAAAATTCGCACACCATGTGCAGTTCGATCCAACTTGAGAGATAGGATAGTTTAAATCTCATATTATAGTCGCAATTTTAATTTATTGCTAATTATTATCTGTTATTATTTGACAGTCACAATAATCTGTTAACTCCAAATGATTCTAACAGATGTCGATACCTTTCGACTGGGTTGAGTAAGTAATCAATAGATGGCGCTGCTATGGTAAATCTACGAACGTGTCATATAAGCTACACTATCTATTTTTCATACCCATAAGTGAGGCAAAACAACGTTTGCCGGGTCAGCTAGTACCATACGCAACAGGTGTCGAGAGTTTTTCAAGCCGCACGATGGCGTCTGACTTGGCTTAACGACTACTTGTACTAAGACTTACAGCCGGGACCTACAATTTAACATGTCATCCGACCCACAGTAGATGCCACTTTTATGTGTCCGGATGGGTGACCATGCACAAGACCATTATCACCAACAACCTGCATCAGATTTTGTGCAATGATTTGTGAGATGTGATCACTTTACACATCTGGGCTCTTAGAAACAGTATTTTTGTGTGTGTCCATACGCATGACATTTCTTGCATTGAGGGACAAGTTTAGTTGTCCTCAGAGATTCAATATCTAGTTTGTAGCCATTCCACTACAGAACGAGTAGGGGTACAGCGAAGAGACATCGATTTACTGTCGAAGTTCCGAGGATTCGCACAAAGCGTTTTGCTTCGACCTTCATTGTGAGAACTGCGAAGCTTTGGAACTCTCTTCCTGAGTCTCTTTTTCCCGAGAAGTACAATTTCGGGGTCTTCAAATCTAGAGTAAATAAGTTCCTTCTAGGCAAGCGTGTCACATCTTAGGCCATAGTCAAGCTTAACATCAGGCAAGCTGCGGTCAAACGTAAGCCTATTCATCAATAAAAAAAAATGAAATAACTGTCTCTGAAAGGTGTGTTGTATGTGTGCAGGCGAGCTCGTGGTCGGCGACGCGTCACGAGGTGCGCGGCGCGGTGTGCGCGGCGCGGGGGGGCGCGCGGCTGCGGCTGGCGGGCCGCTGGTCCGAGGCGCTGTACGCCGGGGAGCCGCCCGCCGCTCGCTGTCTCTGGAGGCCTGGTACTCGCAACGCAAACATAACTAAACAAACTAGTTCCCTAAAGCTATGACAAGGGCAAAATGTTGAATTTTACAGTTTTATCGTTGAAAAATATTGAAATAATATTAGTTTAAAAAAACTAAAAAACACGCTTTTTATAAAAAAAACCGTAATTTTATCAAATTAGTGTATTGTCATCGGTCCTCAGTAAATCTACAAAGTTTCAACGAAATCTGACCGTTTAAAGTGGGTCAAAATCGCGCCCAAAGAAGTCGGTTACAAACAAACATACAGGTGAAGCTAATATAAAGCGTGTAAAAATAACTGTTACACCATCTAATAAAAACTTTATGGTTGATCTAATATGATTTTTTTCGTGCCTTTTAAGGGTTTCGTACCTAAAAGGTATAAAAACACAAGAAGAAGTAGAAAACTGAAACTTCCACGAGATATGTATTTCCTGTGTCGCTATAATAACAAATACTAAAAATAAAATTAATGAAAATATTAAAGACCATCTATCTATTCATCATTCACAGAATATTTAATTATATATTAAATTAAAAAATAAACTAAAAAATAGTTAAAAAAATATATTTAATATTTTCCCATACAACATTGGTACGGAACCCTTCATGCGTGAGCCCAACTCGCACTTGGCCAATATTTTTCATATTAATCTCAATTGGTACAAAATATAACTAAGCGTAATATAAATATCCATCTTTTCATACCGTAACCTCATTTCAACTTTCGAAAGTCATTCACTGTAAGGTGCATTAAGTTTGTATATTGTTTTTTTTCTACGATGCAAACAAATAAAATAAATAATAATTACTAGCGAGTGGCGCTGGTACCCATTGGCCAGGCGCGTACTTGACTCACACCAGACGAGCAGGGAAACACCAAGGCGGCATCGTTATCAATGAATGATTTGTATTTGTTATACCGTGGAGGTGCATAAGTCGCGTACTAAGCCTTTTGCCTCCACTTTCATTGTGCGAACCACATTGTGGGATTCTTTGTCAAATTCCCTGTTCCCCGATAATCTAGCGGGTTTCAAGGCAAGATTGAACCGGTTTCTACTGGGCAAGCGCGCTCCACCTTAGATTGCAATTTCGCTAACGATCAGGTGAATTGCGATCAAGCGCCAACCCATTAAAAGTAAAAAAAATACCGGTATAATGTAAACTCACAAGACGGGATCTACGTGTGATGGTCGGCATCATTACCTGCCACTGTGATCTCAACTACCACCAACATAAAATACGGGCGACGGACAGCCCTCTATGTAGGGGCTGTCTAGAAGAAAATGAAACGGTAGAACACGTGCTACTGCACTGTGAGGCTACTAAGCAAATCAGAGAGAGTTACGGTCTGATGATAGCAGCTCAAGATGAAAGTTCGCCTTCCATTACTAATCCTCAGACAAACAGACCGTCTGACGCAACAGGGGTGGAACAGGCCAGCGACCCAGGGCTGTGCTTCGTTATTTCAAGGAGCTCGGTTGGCTTGGGTAGGCTGGTAAAGGGGGAATGCACAATACGCCCCTATAGGGATGTCAGTGCAGGTCTCATCACCCCCAACCGGTATAAAAATGCCGTGTGTATATTTCCAGGCGCGATGCCGCCCGAGCACGAGCTGTACTACGGGTTCACGCGGTTCGCGATGGAGCTCAACGAGATCGAGCCCGGCATGCGGCACCAGCTGCCGCACACTGACACGAGGCTCAGGTATGCCTCCATACAGCTCGCTGTTATAGGCATTGTAATGTGTATATTATGTCACTGGCATTATATAATGTGTATATTCTGTCACGAGCTCAATTATGTGTATATAATGTCACTGGCATTATAATGTGTACATTCTGTCACGTGCTTGATCATGTTAATATTATGTCACTAGCATTATAATGTGTACATTCTGTCACAGGCATTATATCTTATCTTATATATAAAATTTCCGTGTCACAGTGTTTGTTACCGTACTCCTCCGAAACGGCTTGACCGATTTTTTCCAAATTTTATATGCGTATTCAGTAGGTCTGAGAATCGGCTACTGTATATTTAGAAATAATTATTAAGGCAAAACAACGTTTGCCGGGTCAGCTAGTAATATGTATATTCTGTCAGGGGCTCAATTATGTGTATATTATGTCACTGGCATTATAATGTGTACATTGTGTCACGGGCTTGATCATGTTAATATTATGTCACTAGCATTATAATGTGAACATTCTGTCACAGGTATTATGATGTATAAATTCTGCCATGGGCAAAATATACAAATAATATCAGTGGCAGAAATTATGCAAGCGTTTGGAACAATTTTGTTGTAGTTTTAGTGTCATATAACACAGAAAACAAGGGGAAATTGTTCCAAATACGTTTCATATCTGTAGTATATTTTTTTTTACATATTCACACACGGCTGGTTAGCCCCATACTGAACCATTTCTAGCTCGTATTATGGTTGCTAACATAACTGATATACTCCATATACATACATACATACTATATATAAATACATATTTAACACCCAGACCCACAGCCAACAAATTTAGTTAAGCACAAAGATGTTGACCGGGCCGGGAATTGAACCCGGAACCTTCTGATTAGCAGTCCGGCATGGTAACCTTTACGCCAACGAGGTCGTCAAGTATATAATCTATGATTCCTGCCACTGTCATTAGAATGTACATATTCTGTCACTGGCATTATTTGGGGTACATTATATCACTGGCATTATATGGGGTACATTATATCACAGGCATTATAATCTCCGAGTTATGTGTATGATATTATAGTGTAGTGGGTATGTGCAGGCCCGACCAGCGCGCGCTGGAGGAGGGCGACGTGGAGGGCGCGGAGAGCTACAAGCACCGGCTGGAGCAGGCGCAGCGCGAGCGGCGTCGGGAGAGCCCGCAGCACACGCCCGCCTGGTTCCGGTACGTAGACTGACTACCGCCTCACCAATAGCAGGGATCAACATACTAGACAGGATTGCTGAACTCGAACTTATTGGCGAGGATTGAACCTTCGGGACGTGTAGCGGCCGCACGCCCGATTGGGCTGCCATCGCTTCAAGTTTTTAATTGAAAATTGCTGTTTTAATATTTAACCTTCAGTTCTACACTACTATACCTTTTAAGACTTCTAGTACACCTTTTTTATAAGTACCAGGGATTAAAATACTAGACAGGATATAGCACCTGTAGCTCGGCTAGCTAAGGTGATCTGAAGCGAATATATGAATATGGAGCTTGCAGAATCGTTATTCATGTGTAAACAGTAGTATTTTAAATTTAATAAACATGGAAAACAAGTGCTAATGTGTGTAGTATTTAATGGGGTAGAATATTTATTTAATGAAATTTGTAAGTTTATTTAATTTTATCTAACAAATGTTTTTAAGTATTAAGATATTATTGTAGTATGACTTGCCTTTAACGTATGTTATTTAGGGCTAATAAAGTTCTGTATTTCTGTATTTCTGACGCGATCATCGAAGCGGTCGAGCGGTCGGACGGTGTTCGCATGGGTGTGGCCATGCACAAGACTGTCGTTTTAAAAGTGGCATCTACCGTGGGTCAGATGGCACGGTAAATTATAGGTCCTGGCTGTTAGTCTTAGTACAAGTACTCGTTATATCATACGAAGGCTGTATAAAAAAATAAACAAAAAACATAACAAATTTTAAGGTCGAAGAATATCGAAGGGAAGAAGGAAAATTAAAATTCTTTGATTTCTCAATGACTTCAATTGTTATTTTATTTGGTCTTGTTCACGTCGTAATATAAACATGTGAATGTTCCAGTAAAACGGTAGAAGATGGCGAGGAGACGTGGGTGTTCAGCGGCGAGTACTGGAAGGCGCGGGAAGCCGGCTTCAGCGAGGACGCCGCGCCCAGGATCTGGTGACCGCGTCTCACCCTACACGTCAGTATACTACTCATATCTATAACTATCGGACGAGCAGGGAAACGCCAGTTGAGGTGCCCAAGGCACGCCTAAGCGTTTTGCCTCCACCTTTGTTGTCCGAACCGCCAAACTTTGGAACTTCTTTTTTTTATTTTTTTATCCTTGATAGGTTAGCGTTCGACTACACCTAGCCTGATGTTAAGCTGCACTGCAGCCTACGGTGTGGCACGCTTACCTAGAAGATACCTATTAACTCTACTTTTGAAGGCCCCCGGATGATACCGAATTGCCGAATTCCCTGTTCCCCAATGACTATAATCTAGCGATTTTCGAGGCGAGAGTGAACCGGTTCCTTCTAGGTAAGCGCGCTTCACCGCCGACTTCGATGTCACTTACCATCAGGTGAATAGTGGTCAAGCGCTGACCTATCCAGAGTAAAAAAAATCTCTCTTTTTATAAATGCATAGCTTGCTTTTTACAAATATATAGCCTAAGCAGCCCACTATACGTTCCCACTGCTGGGACTCGGGGCTTTCTCTCACGAGGAGAGAGATATAGGCCATAATCTACCACTCTGGCCAAGTGCGGGTTGGCGGATGACACACGTCTTCGGATATTGTGGTCCTCAAACATGGGCAGGGATCGAACCAGGGTCCGTCTGTTTGAAAAGCAGACGTTTTTACCACCGAGTCACACTCGCCTTTTTCCTATTAATGTAATAAATGCTAAAGTTTGTGTGTGTTTGTTATATTTATTTATTTATTAATCTGAATATTTCCAGCGAGGAGGTCGAGAGGTGCTCTGTTGAGATGGTTGTGCGCCGCTTCGCTTCCGTAGCCGCTTCTCTTATATACTTACTACTATATACTACCTATATACCTTACACTGTACGGGAAATACCGCTTCGACGCTAAAACTCTATATACTACAGACCTTTATTGGTCATTATGCTGTCAAGCAGTAGTATGCAAAGATTGTGGAAGGTCATTGTTTTTATAAATATCATATTACTCATAGTTTCAATTGGACCCCAAAATTTATGTGTAACCGTTAAACTTAAAGTTTCAGTATAACCTCAAAGTTTCAGTGTAAACGTTCCACTCAATGTTTCAGACTAACTTCAAAGTACTGGTGTAGCCATCCGCTCCACTCACAGTGTAACCGTTTCACTCAATGTTTCAGTGTAACCGTTTCACTCAATGTTTCAGTGTAACTCCAAAGTACCGGTGTATCCACTCCACACATTTTTTTCAGTGTAACCCCAAAGTTTCAGTGTAACAATTCCACTCAAAGTTTCAGTGTAACCGTTTCACTCAATGTTTCAGTGTAACTCCAAAGTACCGGTGTATCCACTCCACACATTTTTTTCAGTGTAACCCCAAAGTTTCAGTGTAACAATTCCACTCAAAGTTTCAGTGTAACCGTTTCACTCAATGTTTCAGTGTAACTCCAAAGTACCGGTGTATCCGCTCCACACAAAGTTTCAGTGTAACCATTCCACTCAAAGTTTCAGTGTAACCGTTCCACCTAATACTTTAGGTGTAAGTATTCCATTCAAAGTTTCGGCTAGTGTGACATTATTTCCTGTGCCATATCACTCTGATACTGACTTATACTAACATATTTTCATTCCTAATCGTTGCCACAAACTGACAGTCAATATAAAAAACTGCACAAGTCATATTATCTATAAATTTTGACAGGTTAAAAATAATTTTGATAAGATTTTGAGTCATTATATCTTACCACACTACTGCTTGGCGGTATGAATATGTATGAATTACTAAACGCGGTTGCCATAATTCTAGTGTAATAAGGTTCAAATTCGCTTCTACTGTAAACGTTTCTTCTAAGAAATATGTTTCCAAAATGTAAAATTAAGTCAAAGGAAAATGGTCGCTAATATCTAGTGTTTTGTTTTGTATTATTTTTTTAGTATTGGATTTATTGTGATTTTAGTTTAAAATTATGTATATAGTACAGGGTTATTGGTAAAGAGTATTTTAAACTGATATAAGGTCAATGAACTGTCTCAAAAAAATCCTTAAATTATGATTAATGACGATGATTATGATAATAATGAATAGTAAATTGATCTCTTATTGGTGTTTTATATAATTTTAACCAGCAACCCTATATTTTAGTGTGGTGCGAAATGTTATTTCGACATTTTTTTTTATAAAGTATTCGAATGAATTCTGTATTATTATTTTTTGTTAAGTTTTCTTTTTTCGTATTATTATGAATTAAAAACTAACCCAGTATCCAAGATACGTTAAAAATGTGTTTTTTTTTCTATTTTTCTAATATTTTGTAATGTGGCTGTGAAATGTTTCCATTACGAAAATAATGTATTTTTATTATTCGACTTGACTTTAATCAGTCTCATATCGGTGCCATTTTGAAACTCGTTTTGTTTTCTATCACTGACCATGAATACAAACCCTTCGGTCGGTTTATAAAAATATAAAAACAAAAATTATGTTAAGATACAAGGACAAACTCTTGATTTTAAAGATTTTTCGCTAAAAACCATAAACTGTAAAATATATTAAAAACATAGCCGTCAAAGAAAAAAGAATATTATAGTTATTTTGGTACTAATCAGACTTATCAATATGAAAAATAACTGGTTAATAAAACTTTATATTTTTTTCAAACAGTTTTATTTCTAAGACATAAGTCTGATTGGTACCAAAATACGTATAAATATTCTTAGAGTGGTTCTTTAGACTGTCTGTTCAGCTATTTTCGATGTTTTTTACCGTATACGTTTTTATTTATATATTTACCATACATGATTTTGTCCTTGTTTTCAAATCAAATCAAATGGCTATTTCGGCATAATTGTCTGAAAATCGGATTATTTTGAGATTCTCGTCTTATGTATATACGTATGTAAAAATATAGTAAAATGGCATCGATACAGAAGCGCTCTTAGTCAAGTCTGATTGTTTTGTCATGAAATCGGTCCATATTAGAATAGTTTTAATTTAATAAGGATCCATTATGAATCTACAGGACAGGTTCTTCTCGTTTTAAGTGAATTTCATTGTTATGTCTTTGTTATAAAGTCCAAAACAGCGGAACAAAATTATTATCCCTAACTGGGGAAAAATACTGTTGAATAAAATTTGGCTTCATGGCAAGGTTTAATTATTATTCATGCAGGGTTATAAGTAACTAACGCAAAACTATATAATTTATATATAATATTAAAGGTATATATTACATAGACAAATAACTTTTGAAAATTAGCGAGCAACAAGTTATAATAACACCTCTTCTGTTATCAATACTTTTTAAAGAAACGTCAACACAAAGTTGTGTCGTACATATTGCAGTTGAGTTTTTTGAATGTGACGTCATAATAATGGTGCTGGTTTTTGTTGTCTTATTTTTACTCTACTCGGTAGGATTTGGGAGTTTTATTTTTTCGTAAATTTCCAATATGTAGTGAAACAAAAGTGTTTTGTCTAAATGTAGTTGAGCCTCCATTGAAAGGGTTTGCGTCAGTTCCATGTAACCCTGTATGTCTGTTCTGTTGAAACTAAACAATAATACTCGTACTCTATCCATTGTATTCGTCAATTAAGATAAAACTAATTGGTACTCGTATTGTGAAATGTAGCACAATAAATTAATTAACCAAGCAAGCGAATCGAGCAAAACGTCTCTGCATCGACAGGCCATATACTTATTTCGTCTGCCCGTTTATGTGATTTGCTGTCAGTACGAAAACATAAACGTTTTATTCATAGATTTTTTTTGGAGAAGTAATTTATGTTAAAGGGATCGTTTCCACAAAAAATGGGCAAGTTCTCTGCAACGTCAATAGTATTTGACTAAATTTTACAGAGCTACTCAATACCATGTCTTAAAAAAGAAGTTTATGAAACGATAGATAGAAATTTCATTGGACACATAATATTAAAAACAATTTAAAATTAAAGAAAAAGTTGCAAAAATAAGTGTTTTGGCGGCTTAACCGCTTCAAGCTTCCTCGTTCATTTTTAGAGGGAAAGGAATAGAATATTAAAGAAATTGGTCAAGCAATTGTTGGGATATGAAATCTATAAGCTTTGGTACTAACGATATTCCAAAAATTATGTTCGCGAAATCTAGTTAATAAATTTATAGCAATGCGGAGTAAATATAAAAAACGGGTTATTAAAGTTAAAAGACATTATTTATACACATAGATAGAAGACTCATTAAAATTCAGCGTAAAAAGAGGGTCTTAAACCTGAACATGTATTTGTTTTCCTCCCAAAAGTCATTTGTATACCAATAAAAATAATAAAAGCAATTTAATAAATACGTAAATGAATTAGAGGAAGTCGAATTAGGCCCCAAAATGATTTAAAACACTTAAAACATATTTTTGCTTATGGTTTCTTAGCCAGCCTAGTCTGGTAAAACAGCTAACTAATTTCATATTGACGTAGATATTTAAACATATGTTCAATATCCGTAAGAGTTATGACTAAGGCTAGATTATTGACTAGTAAATTTTATCACATGTTTACAGTTAATCAAAAAACTTGTGATCGGAGGATCCTTAAACTTAAGGGGAAGATCTACAAAACGATAATTAGACCTGTCGTACTTTATGGATCAGAATGTTGGGCAACAAAAGTGGTGCATGAAAGAAGATTGCATGCGGCAGAGATGAGAATGTTGAGATGGATGTGTGGAGTAACGAGAATGGACAAAATAAGAAATGAGTTTTGACGTGACAACGTCTTAAATTAGGTTGCGGCTGGGAGTCACTTATGAAAAAGTGTAACGCCCGGTAACGTTACGATGAGTCACCGAACGAGAGAGAGGCCCGCCGAATGCCTTGCGTCTCTCTCCCACTCAACTATGATCGGTCTGCCGAGCGCGCAGCACGCGGCAGACGTTGTCACGTAAAATCTTCGCCCGTAAAACCGACTTTACAGGCAACCATTTTTTTTTATCCATGATAGGTTTGCGTTTGACTACAGCTAGCCTGATGTTAAGCTGCGCTGCAGTCTACGGTGTGGCACGCTTACCTAAAAGATACTTAACTCTACTTTTGAAGACCCCACATGATACCTCTCAGGAAACAGAGACTCAGGTAGTGAATATTAATATATTAGAGGAAGTTTGAATGTAGCTCCAGTGACAGAGAAAGTGAAGAGCGGAATGTTATATTGGTATGGACATGTGATGCGTAGAGAGGAAATGCATGTGACTAGGATATGTATGGATATGATTGTACAAGGTAGCGGAAGTAGAGGTCGACCTAGGAAGATGTGGCTGAATTGTGTAAATGAGGATATGAAAGAAAAGGGAGAGTGAATGTGGATATGGCAGCTGACAGAATCGTGTGGAAGAGGAAAACTTGCTGTGCCGACCCCACCTAATGGGGAAAGGTTGAAGAAGTTTGCAGTTAATCAAATAAAATGGTGGCCATTCTGAATTTGAAATTGCTTAAAAACAATTTAAAACTTTCGAAAAAATGTTACTAAATTGAAAAAACCTGTTCGTATAATTCGATTCGCTTGAGCTTTACATCACTATAACTGTGTATTAGAAATTGTTAAGGTAAAAATAATGGATGTTGCTAGATTTTAGCGTAAATATTTTGTACATAGCCGAGTTTGATTGTGATTTATTTTGCTAGAGGTTTTACGGTGAACGTGTATTTAACTTTTTAACTAACCTTTAACAGGAAAACTGCCACAGATAACGCAAAATCTTTTAAGTTCGGTTTTACTACAACTAGACAAACAACTATCTTAATATATATAAATCTCGTGTCACAATGTTTGTCCTCAATGGACTCCTAAACCACTTAACCGATTATAATAAAATTCGCACACCATGTGCAGTTCGATCCAACTTGAGAGATAGAATAGTTTAAATCTCAAATTATAGTCGCAATTTTAATTTATTGCTAATTATTGTCTGTTATTATTTGACAGTCACAATTATCTGTTAACTCCAAATGATTCTAACAGATGTTGATACCTTTCGAATGGGTTGAGTAAGTAATCAATAGATGGCGCTGCTATGGTAAATCTACGAACGTGTCATATAAGCTACACTATCTATTTTTCATACCCCTAAGTGAGGCAGAACAACGTTTGCCGGGTCAGCTAGTTGTTCTATAATTTTAGGTTTAACGGTTTATTTTTTATGAATTGCAGATAGATTTAGTAATTATTTATTGCCCACGACTTTGACTAAAAAAAAAACAACTACGAATTCAATATTACTTAATGTAAATCTAATCTAAAATTAATTAAATTAAAAGTATATCTAATGTAAAAAACCAGTGCCAGTGGGAAGAGTACCTAAAATGCCAGCCGAGTTGCCTCTTTGTATAGCAACGCTAATTCGCTGTGCAAAGTAGAGGCTGACTTTATTATAGCTTCTAAGTGCTAAATTTACCACTTAGAAGATTTACTACATCTGTTAATGTTATATTACATTTTTTATTTCGAATTTTCATTTACATGTTTTTGAAAGTTGTACATAATTTTTCATTATATATTTTAGTTTTACATTTATATACCTGAGTCAAATAAATGTATTTTAAAGTTGTACTAATGCCGCTTAAAAGGTTTTGCGTTAATACCCAGTAACCATGTGCACGAAAGAGCGAACAGTGGCCATTTTTTTTAATCCATACATTTATTGATTACAAAATTCATATGTACGTTCACCTGTAAAAACCCCTAAATGTTATTTTATTGTTTGATAGGCAAGTGCCTTTAAATAGATTTGTAACAATCACAAAAGTCCTTTTTGTTATTATAGTACGGGTTTTTTGGTTGTTTTACTAAGTTCTAACTCTTGAGGGTCATATATTGACGTTAACATAGACTTACAATTGAATATTCGAAATGTTTAGGTAGAATGACAGCCATCTTTCTATTATTAAAAAAATATGTGGATGTTTTAATTTTTCTTGGTGAACGGTTCAGCTGCACCAAATTTAATTTAATCTGGTTGGGTTGTTATTACGACTCGGAGTCAGTATAGAAACCTTCAATTATTATTGAAGGTTCGCTTCCTTTTGCTCACATTTATTTGGTTAAATCTCAATATTGCTTACCATCTGGTGAATTGTGATCAAGCGCAAGCCCATTAAAAGTAAAAAAAAAGGTTATCCAAATGATATGAACTTTCAAATATTTTATGTATTGATTCGAGTTTTTTTTAAAGTTCCAGTCTCTATAGAAAATATTTACAAGTTCATGTACTATCTATTACTTTACTTAATGAGAGAGCAAGAGGCAACGAACTGTAAATTGTTTTTTTACTGTCGCAATTTATTTCTATCTAATCTTAAAGCGAGTAACGCCAAGGGAAGTACCTAGTTAAATCGTCGTCAAAGAAAAAAGAGTAAATTGAAGTTTGCCACAAAATCCAAGATGGCGGAATGTCATTCGACCTATCATTTCCATACGTTACCTGTTTGTCACTCTTAATGAAATGACAATAAATTAATTAATATTATTATATGTAATTATGATTAAAAAATTAATTTGTAAAAATAGTTATTTAATATTTAAACTTGTTGATGTAATATAATAAAATTGAAATCTGATCATTTATCGTATTGACTTGCCAATTATTATCATTATAATATTGTTGTAAACTAAATCGGCACTGAATTACCAAGCTTTCCTTGAAGCTCTCGTAAACTGTATTATTTACAAACATTTATGGATGAAATATGAAATTAATCAGTTTTTTTATGCCTTTACTGCCTATTGAAGCATGCATATGTTAGAACAACTGGCTCGAAAGATGGCAGTGCACGCAGTTATTTGGTATTATGGAGCGACGACGGTCTGCCTCCATTTAGCAAAGGGATATCTCCCCGGACAGATGTTGTGTCCGGAGACGGCCGTCCACAGGTCATGCATTGTAGCTTGAACCCGTCGTACGCGCGCTGTAAATACCGTTTGCGCGATTCAGGACAAGCGCTCTGATTGGTAGCGGGCGATGAAGTACGACAGAGACGACACAGTATGTTTAAATTTCAACCCGATCGCTTTACGCGTCTTTCAGATAAAGGATCATGACAGACAAACGGACAACTACTTTTGATGGAAAAAACCCTAAAAAATTTTGGTGTAGAATAAAACTGTGTGTCATGACACAACACAAATACTGGCAATGGTTAACTTAGATAAAGTTTGAGTTATGGCAACCACTGGCCTCGTTTTGAACATATTGGTGGCGATTCAGCGGCACACACGACTAAACTAAATTTATAGAAGCCCCGTCTCTTTTCATCTTAGGTGGCCAGAAAGAGACGGCACGTTCTGCACCATAGTCAAACCAACTAAACTCATAGCAGTGTTTTTAATAAAAAAAAAAATTAAATGCCTACTGTGATTTTTTTTTATTTTTATGACAAATTCGGAATTCGAATTCAATAGTTTTTTTTGTGGCCATTATTCTTTTTTTTATTTCTTATTTCTCTTCCTATCTGCAATCGGCGACGCCATGAGCAGAACTGTTGAAACTGCCTACTGTGATAAATTTCATATTTCATCTATGAAGAAGTCATCAGAATTTTCAAGTTTAACTCGGGTCAGTAAAGGAGACATTTGAAAGATCGCTTACTCTTTCTCACACACATTGGATTATGCAAGTGAGAGAGATATAACTTTCAAAAGTTTTCTTTACTGACTTTAGTTACAGTAAGGCGCTACATACTAAAATATTTAATAGCAGAAGTTGAATACTAGGCAAAATATTGTATTTTTAAATACTAACGGCTAGTGACATATTGTAATATTCTAAGGTGGCTAGAAAATATTGTAGTTATTGGTTTTTTGTTCAATAAATCTACAACATAACTTTGATGTTTTTCTTTCCTGACCCTAGTTTAAGTTTACTTACAATATATTATCCGAGTGGTGGCCGAGGCTAGGAAAGAGGAGCGTCGGTCGTCCAGCGGCAAGATGGGTCGACGACATTACAGCTGTAGCAGGTTGAACCTGGACTAGATTGGCACAGGACCGAGACAGATGGCATGACAGGAGTGACGACCTCGTTGGCGCAACGGTTACCATGCCGGACTGCTAACCAGAAGGTTCCGGGATCGAAGCCCGGCCCGGCCGACATCTTTGTGCTTAACTAAATTTGTTGGTTGTGGGTCTGGGCGTTAAATATGTATCTATAAAAAATATATATGTATGTATATGTAGTATATCAGTTGTGTTAGCTACCATAACACGAACTAAAAATGGTTCAGTATGGGGTTAACCAGCCGTGTGTGAAAAAATAAATAAAAAAAAGAGAGGCCTATACCCAGCAGTGGGATAAAAAAGACTGTCGATGATGATGATGCTATCACCCATTGTAACTATTATGACTTGCTAGAGTTATAAATTTAAGAGAGACAGAGAAATGTCAGTCTAACTTATATTTGGCTATTCTTCGTATGAGCTAAGTGGCCACCCTCTGGTGTCGAGTTTTTAAGCCACCCATAGGCCTCTGACTTGGCTTGACAACTTGTACTAAGACTAACAGCCGGAACCTAAAATTTAACGTGTCATCCGACCCTCGGTAGCGCTCGGATGAAAATGCCACTTTTAAAACGTCAAGTCTTGCATGGTCACCCATCCAATATAGGCCGCATTGACCAGTGCTTAACTTTGATTATCACGTCAGATCACCTTAGCTAGCCAAGCCACTACAGGCTACAATTTATTTGCCTATTCTTAAATAGAAGATTTTGCCTCTTGTTTTGAGACTTTATGGTATGGGGCTTAAAGCAAAAACATCGCTAAGTAAGTAATAAATTAACATTTTATTTTCTTAATAATCAATTAGATAAATTTCATATTAAACTTGTAATAAAAAATAAAGTTACGTCAAAATCTATCAAATTACATCAAACGGGAAAATAGTAGTGACCTAGCTTTAACAATATAAAGTTTAACTACTGCTGGACTAATCTCCTAAAGGTTTCCAACTATAGAATTGATAATTTGGTATTGTGCCATCTTTTGAATTATTTAAGACAACTCAGAACAACAATCTCTGTGTCTATACTGGTGCTGGATCAACAAATGATTTGTATAAGAATCATTTTTGTTAAATTCATAGATTTTTCGATTCATATTTTTTTGGAATGTAAATAGCTTATATGACTTTTTTATTGACTTGGTGCAAATAAAAACTCTTTATATTCTATAATCAACAGTATGTTAAGATGGCACCAAACCAACCCATTTACATAAATATGATTATTTACCATACAATGTCAAAGTTATGTTGAAGTAGATAATGATTCATTTGCTGATTCTCCTCCTTCATGGTGTTTAATAATATGTCTTTTCAAATTCCTACCATTAATAGATCTATAGTCACATTGCATACATTTGTATGGCTTTTCTCCAGTATGTATTTTTGTATGGGTTTTCATCTGGAATGATTGTACACATCTATAGTCACAATATTCACATTTGAATGGTTTCTCACGGGTATGTACCCTCATGTGTTGCTTCATTCTGTAGGACTGGTCACATTTGTAGGTGCAAAGTTGACAGTGGTATGCATTTAAGCCTTTATGCTTCCGTACATGAAGTCTGTGTTGAACATGATTTGAGGCGCTATAATCACACATATCACATTTATATGGCTTCTCCTTGGTATGTATGCTGTTGATATGGTCCCGTAACCTGCCTAGTTTAGTACATCGGTAGTCACAGTAGGTGCATGCGTGTCGTTTTTCTCCAGTGTGTACTAGCATGTGTTTTTTCATTTCGGATGTGTGAGCGCTGCGGTACTCGCATAAAGTACAGAAGTAAGGTTTTTCAGTTGAATGAGTTTTTTCATGAATTCGTAGGTTAGCTTGTCTGGTTGTTTTGTACGGACAGAGAGTGCAGGCAAAGGGTTTTTCTCCAGTGTGTCGCCTAATGTGTTCAGCGAGATCATACTTGCTACGGAACATGTTTTTGCACAAATCACATTCCAGCAGCTTTTTTCTGACATATATTTTTTTTGGCTTGGGCGGTTTCTTTTTGTATGGTCCTCTCTTCTTCTTTGCAGGAGGTTGGTCGGCTGTGGAGGGTGGGGCGCTTGGAGGCTCCTCTATGAGAACATTGCACATTGTACCAACACATAGTCCTTCTTCATGACTCTCCATATGCTGGTTATAGAGATCGTCATCTTGGGTCATGAATACACAAAATTCACATCTGAATATTTTCTCAGATAAATGTTGCTTGATGTGTTCTTTCAGGATACTGGCTTGTGATGTCTGGAACTCACACAAATCACACCCGTGTGCCTCATCCTCACTCTGTGCTCCCATGTAGTGTGAGGTGTCATGACTATCTGCTGTGTCTTCAGGTTTCGGTGCACAATTTTCTGACAATCCCTGACTCTCTTCAGACAGAGATTCTACTAACAATTCGACTTTAATTTGGTTAGCAGGTATTAATTGATTTTCCATTATTTTCTATAGCTTTAAGCAATACTATAAAGAAAAGTATGATTTAAGACACAAACCAAATTTCTAAGTCTTCAGTAGCTTAAAATTGCCAGTGAATCTTTTAACTACATTCTTGGGTGAATCTTCGATTCAGCTTCATTTTTCTTAATTCACATAAACATAAGTAGTTGATAATTACAAGAAGTACTGTAGTTACGTCTTCGCGAAGATAAAGCTCAAGAACTTCTGAAATGGTACTTGAAACTTGCGAAGAAAACGAAATGTAGACCTATTTTCTTACACGTAAACAGTTCAATTCGCTATCAGTAACAATTAAGCTGCTATATTCCTCTGAGGCACATTGCAGATGAAATCCTGCGCCAAGATGACGGGGCGTGTGTTTCTCAAGTGTTTCATCAATACTGCTTAAGTTCACACTTTGAAGTGCTCACTCGTAAGACATTTGTGTAACTTAGAATAACTACACTCTATCCTTATATGCAAGTTTCTGAACATATTCCTTTTACAATTTTACGACTTTCTTACAATTTCTTTTGTTTGTTTAATTAATGTTTGAAGAACAAGAAATACTTAGACTTAACTAAAAGGAAGATTTGTTTTCTTTTTTGGTGACATGACTTTGACAGTAAGTGGCGACTTTTTCTCTCGATTTTGGGGCTTGAAACGCGAGCTATGTTTGAAAACCACTTTTTTTATTTTTTTATTTAGGCATATCTCTCAATTAATGGATATGTAACAGCTAAAAACAGATATTATATTTTCTTATCTACAAACACTACGACCGCAGAATTCTAAAGCACGGGCTTTTTAAATTGATTGTGTATACCTATCGTGATTTATTATAATATACTTTAAACGTCAACGCATTTTGTAGTTACCGTGGTAATTTACTAAAAAAATATTAATCTAGAATTTAGCGGTAAAACAACGAATTTAGGTTTGATTTACATTCATATTATGTTGTTTTTCGTAGAGAGAGATTAGTTTTTGAACTGTTATACTTGTCACAGAGTAGAAACAAGGATGAAAGAACAAACAAAAGAGTAAAGCGCCAAGTCAACCCGCAACCGCTAGCATAAAATGATTCTGCAAAAAATGCATTATTAAGATTACTTGTATTTTTTTGTTATTTTCTGAGAAAAGTTATAATATTTTCTTGTGAACTTGCTAAAGTTAAGATCACCAGTATCTCTCAAGAACTACTTTATTCTCATGTAGAGAAAAAAACGATTGAGCAAAGCAAGAAGCGAGTTCGGTAAGTATTTTTGAAAGTAGCGGTCTATTGAGTTCGTGTACAGTCTGTATATGTTTTTTAATTATCATATTTAGATTATGTAAGCAATCATGTTGTTTTTGAGAAGTATTAATGTATATTCAGTCATAGTGAAACAACAGGCCTATGTGGCAGGTGAATGACCTATTTATCTTTTGAGTGTGTTGCATCTATCATATTATATTAGTCATCACAAGCCGTGTTATGTGCAGGGTTACTATTTACCTGCTTTTACTCATTATAACCTTACTAATTATTTACAAAAAAATAATTTCTGTATAATTTCTTCCGTTTTCTGCTGTAAAATGCTTCAACATTTATGACAACTTCAAGTATAAGTTTGTATAATATTTATGTATAAATATGTTACTAACAATCATCAGAAATGTGCTAAAAACTATTTTCAGAACAATAGAGTAGGTATTTGCTTTGTCATATGATTAACACTTATTTGGTTATGCTAATTTGAACACCAATAGTCTTTTGTTAAATACTGCTGATAAGACTTTATTAGCTGAAAGACTGAATAAAAAGACTATGATGACACAGACTTTATGTTGTTTCAATGATAGAGAGTACAATTTCTTTCTAGATATTATTATTTATTTTACCCTGCAGTATAATAATTAGATATAATGTGTAGTTAATTTATAGGACATCTTTTCTGTTAGAACTTCTCCATCTGCCAAAACAGCTGGGCAAAAGTGTTTTTAACTTTTAGAAGGTGTTTTGTGTATTTTGCCCTATCAGCCTACCCAAGCTTTCAAAGTTTTATGAGGTAACAGAGCATAGTCTTGGATCACTGGCATACCTCTTCCACTGTCATTGCGTCAGATGTTGTAGTTCTTCTATTAAAACAGGGGGTGCAAGTATAGTGTTGTGTTTTGTTGAGATTCCCTTGCTAGTCTGGCTTTCTATAAGCCTTAGAGATATAAATTTGCTCTTATCCCCTGCTGCTTTTAACTATTTCTATCCTAATATGCTTACTTACTTCCTGTGGCTCTACAACCTTGGGTGAGTCTTGGCCTTCTCTACCAATCCATGCCACTTTGTGCGGTTTTGGGCCAGGCTTTTCCATCTGTTCAGTAACTTAATATGCTATCTACCTTAAATCAACTCTTTCTTTAAATATCTAACAGCTTAACCTTCCAGTTCGCAGAATGTCGAAGTCTTCGGTCAACATCAAGTTCAGCTGGGGTCTGACGAAATCAGATCCGGAGCAGAACCCTGTGCTGATAGTAGGTCAGGCTGCACATCTTAATGCACTCACATGGGATGAGCTGCGATGCAAACTTGAGCCTCGGGTCACTGAGGAGGTAAGATACTTGAAAGTTTGGCAACACTGATCTACAGTGGTTTTGTTGTCTTAAAACTGATAATGATTTTAGATCTCACAATTCATGAAACTATATTTTTTTTTGTAAGATATGCTCAGTTATTTTTTTTTCAATAAGTGGTTGGGAAATTTAACCACATTTTTGCCAAGCCGATAATTGTTCTAGTATAAGATAAGCAAAAACTATGAAAATACAAGCACATTGAGAACTTTCGTGAAAAAGCTAAGGGCTAATAATTTGGCTTATTACTGAAGCCTCTTATGTAGCTTGCACAAAACAATCAAAGAGAAAAGGCCAGGACTACTCAGCAAGAAAGTGTTGTTCCATCAGGATAATGCACATTTTCACACATCTGTTGAGTCCATGACTAAAATCCGTGATATTGTTGTGGCTTTGAATTACTGCCCCATCTTACCTATTCCCCTGATAAGACACCTTCAGACTTTAATTGATTCCCAAACCTAAAAAAAACACCTTGGGGGTCAAAAATTTTCATCAAATGAGGGGGTCAAAGCTGCAGTGGGTGACTTTTTGAAGTCCTTTTTTTTGACTAACATACAGTGTATTGGAAACCAGATGGAACAAGTGCATAGGCAATAGGCTCCTTGATTGGTTTTAAAATCCATTTTATATACCCCTGGGTTTAAAAAACCCAGTCTAAAGTGTATTTTTAAATTCTGGTACATATTTTCGGAAAAATATAAAATTATACCAAGTTTATAGTGTGCCAAGTGGAGATTATATGAAAAAATAAAATTATATTTTCGCGTGAAAAACGGTCACACTTACTTACTTATTTATTTATTTATTATTAGGCACTCAGACAGATTACAAACATTCATTTTAAACATCACTAAACTAAAGGAACAAAAACAAGTCTGCAATCCAAAGAAGAGTACACAGCATGCTAGTGTTAAGATAAGGTAGTGTTAACTTAATGATAAGGAAGGTTCAGATATACATAAAAAAAAAGGGGGAAATCTTAAGTACTAAACAATTTAACAATTTAACCCATAACTTATATTATTTCTAAATTGACTGAGACTGTTACTAAATACATCCAGTTCAGTAATGTGAGTCTTACATTGGTTGTTATCTGAAGTGTCACAACATTTGAGTACTAGCTCGTTATATGAGCAACACATGCGCTGTATAGGACTATTACTGGAAACGTTATTTTTATACAGTTTATTAGTGTGAAACAGTTTAGATTTTTGCTTCTTGCTTCTAAGCCGAGGGCTGAAATTAAAGCTTATAGAACTAAGCAGACTTGGGCAGTCCACGTTCGAGTGAATAACCTTATGAAGATATAGCAGCTCACCAATCTGTCTCCTAGTGGAGAGCAGGCTTAACTTGAAATAACTAATGCGATCTTCGTATTCGGGAAATTTGCGTATCAAGCCATGGCGACGGCAGACCGAAGTCATGCACCGACGTTGTATACGTTCTACATTATTTGTGTGAGTTATGTAATATGGTGACCACACTATCGAGCCATACTCAGCAATAGGTCTAATTAAACTTCTATATAAGTGCAATAAGCTAGTGGGATCCTTAAAAGATTTAGTAATTCTAAGTATGAAACCTAACAGCTGGTGACACTTATTAACTATATAGTCATAATGGGTTCTGAATGATAATTGTGAGTCAAAAATAATACCTAGATCCTTTGCATCGATTTTGCGATATAGGCAAGAACCATTGACTGAATAATTAAATGTGTGTTTGAGATGTCTTGTGCTAAAAGATATGACAAAACATTTTATTATTATTTGGAACCCTTGGTCACACTTTTAAAAGTCACTTTCCGAGCACCATCTTCAGGGGCGAGTGTTACACGGACCGCCGCCGATGAAATCCTCGCCCCTGAAAAAGTAAGAAACTAAAGTTTTATTTGCTTATATTTTATATTGTTTTCTTGTTGAGGCCGCTAACTTTTCAATCTACCCTCGTATTGTACTGTATGAGCAATCCTCTGTAGTATTGTGGTTGGTGTCCCGCAGGTGTGGCGGCGCGGCGTGTCGGCGGTGAGCGCGGCCCCCGGCGAGGCGTGCGAGGTGTGGCCGCGCGGCGCCACGCTGGCCTCGCTGGCGGCGCGCGCCTCGCGACACTCCGCGCCCTCGCGCGCGCACTCGCTCGCCAAGACCGTGCGCGCCGCGCAGGCCAAGCCGTTAGAGTATATTGTGGTCAGTATTGTATACACTTACTGTATGAGCAGTGTTGCTATTATATACACTTACTGTATGAGCAGTGTTGCTATTATATACACTTACTGTATGAGCAGTGTTGGTATTATATACTTTTGGCAATAGGGCCAAAATCTATTTAGAAAAAGAACACTCAATCTAGCAGAACACAACTTGATTTTATTTAATTACAAACAAATTATTGAACAACAGCAAAGGTTTACACAATTATACAAACAATCAAAACAATCAAATGGAAAAGTGGGCAGAATAATAGTGGGAAAGTCAGACAATGTTGTCGCTACGGTAGCCGAAAGCAAAGTGTGTCAATGTCCAGTCTCCTCGGCATTTTATACTCATCACAGTGACGTCATCATGTGGTAGATGAGGGTAGTTTCTCTCCAACAATACACTTACTGTATGAGCAGTGTTGGTATTATATACACTTACTGTATGAGCAGTGTTGCTATTATATACTATGTGTGCCAACTAAGAATAGGATCGCGCTTGCTTCAACTTCACACGATAACTGTCAAAATAGTACAGCCAGTAAAGAAAGCGTAAAAAAGAAATGTAGTTTTTTTTTTGGTTCATAGATATTAATTTAATTATTGTATAATCATTATATTCATATTAAAAAAACTATCTTTAAATTTGATTACCGGATAATTTTGGATAAATTAATTATACAGGTAAGAACAAATACGTAGAAACAATATGTGCAATTATTATAAATATGCTTTTTCTTTCAAATCCTACTCATTTATAATTAATTTGCCGTAAAGAAATTGCAAAACAGCGTACATTAAACATATAAACTGAATATAATTTGTTTACAATTTTTTTTGCACACCATACACTTTGGTAATGACGTTAGCGCGTATGATTGAGTAAGATGGCGGTTTGACATTCCTATTCTTAGTTGGCACGCATAGTACGCTTACTGTATGAGCAGTGTAAACACCTGCACTGAACTGGAAATCGGCCTTCTATATATTATGTTTCCGCGTAGAAAACGGTCACACTTACATTATTATTTAAAGTGTGAATGAGTCCAGCAGTTTTGGTACCATCTTCAGGGGCGAGTCACGCGGACCGTCGCCGCGCGTATTTATCCTACTCATATAATAAATGCGAAGGTTTGTGTGTGTTTGTATGTTTGTCACTTCTTCACGCTCAAACGGCTGAATGGATTTTAATGAAATTTGGTGTGAAGATAGGCTACATTTTATCCCGGAAATTAATGTGGTTCCTGTGGGATGCCCAAAAATTTCAATATCTAAGTTACTCCTTCACGCTCAAGCAGCTGGACCGATTTTGATAAGATTTACTATGAACATCAAACAATAAAATAAACCTTGGATTAACACAGACAATTTTTTTATCCCGGATTAACTTCTTTTTGCCCCGGAGTAAAGCGGGTAACACCGCGCGGCGCCACTAGTGCAAAATAATGGAAAGCTATCAGTTGTAAAAAAAATATGTTTTGTCCGTACACAGCTCGTGTGCCGCAAGCGGGACGTGATCCCCAGCGCGGTGAGCATCGCGCGCTCGTTCCCGCTGTACTGCGCCCGCACGGCCACGCCCGCCCTGCCCGGCCCCGCGCCCCCGCCCGCGCCCGCGCGCCCCCTGCACGTCGAGATCATCCTGGCCAAGGAGGACAAGCAAGGTGACTACCCTACTAACGATAGAAACAAGTAACTGCCGGTCTTAGTGGCCTAAGTAGTAGTGTATGATATAAAAATAAGGCGGGTTTTCCAAATACAAATACAAACCATTTATTGATAACACCAAAGTTACAAGTCAAATAATATGATATCATTACAAAAGTATATGATATGTATCCATGTCAATTTTTAATTATATTCTAGTACTATAATATCATTACAATAGTATATGATATTAATCATAATGTCAATTTTCACTACTAATTCTAGTATCTAATATAATATCAATACAAAAGTATATGATGTGAATCAAATGTCAATTTGTCAATTTAAATATCAATTTTCAAATTTAGATAATCATTTATATTGTACAAAGTTTTATCTAATAGCCATATTACTTCCCGACGCTATAACTCCAGAACGCACGAACAGATTTCCACGGTTTTGTATTCGTTAGAAAGGTCTCGGGCTCTATAAGGTTTGTAGCAAACGAAATTCGAGGAATATTTGAACAGAAAAGGAGGAAAACTAGAAAAAACATTTTTCACATACAGCGCCATCTCTGATACATAGCATGTACTACAAACTAATATGGTTTTGCATGGTGGTGGAGCAGAGGCTAAAAGCGACTTACACGCGGGTAGAGCCGTGGGCAACTGCTAGTAGTACAAAGATGTAAAAGTAGTTAGAAGCTAGACATTAAGAAATAAGATGAAAATACGTACAAAATACTTGCCAACACACAACCCGAACCCGCCAAACATTAAATAGCTACATACATACGGATAGGAATAGAAGCATAGAGAAGCTAATGATAGAAAGAAAGGCAAAATGGATGCAAGAAAGATAGTAAGGTAAGTAAAGAATAAAAGTGCGAGAGGCATGCAAACAAGTACTGGAATGAAAGATATAGCGTAGCTCATGCCCTGTAAATACCTGTCTCTAACTGATTAACTGCCTCCAGATGGTGAGACAGAAGATGACAGCCTAGGCCCCTTGGACCCGGTGCTCACAGACATGACCCTCTCCCCCGAGGAGCTGTCTACAGTGCAGGACATTGCTGACGCTACCCGGCTAGCTGCCAAAATCACGGATATACCCTGCAATATTATGAACGTTGACAAGTTTATTGAGGTTAGTTAGATCCCTCTAGTATTATAATATCAAGTCCAACATATTACTTATCATAAAATAGCACAAGTTATTTGTATAGATTAAGAATAAATATGAACCCAAAGTGCTTGACGCATACTTCTCAGTTTAATATAATCTCCATCAATAGAAGCTATTAACTTGTTATATCTATTCAGATTAGTAGCCCTTACTATTATTAAATCAGGTTGATAATAATAATTATAAAAGTCTATTTACTAACTAACTAACCAACCAGCGAGAGTGTATTATTAATGTAAATAATTACCAATACACTCACTCCAGGCACTGATGCAATACGGATGTTAAACTATCTGTCAAAGCCAAAAAATAACTCTTCAATATTACCCAGGTTATTTGTATAAGTTAAGAATAATAATGGACACATTGTGCTGCCTTGAGGCACACCATAGCTTTGTTCAGTACTTATTACAAAGAGTGTATACTTATAATATTTTTACCTGTGTACATGATACAAAACGAACTATTCTAATGATACTAAGTAGAATCCTGACGTTGGTGAGCAAATTTTTCCATCTAAACCATATAAAGTTTGATCAAAGGCCTGGTTTAAATTTTTATTTTTACACTTGACAGGAAGCAGTTGCGGTAGCGTCCGACCTCGACATTCCCGCCCCGACTGTGATTCGAGGCGAAGAACTGAAGGAGCGAGGCATGGGCGGGATCTACGGCGTAGGGCGCGCCGCAGCCTGCCCGCCCGCCCTAGTTACACTGTCTTACACAGCCCCCGGGGCCACAGAGACCGTGGCTTGGGTCGGCAAAGGCATCGTTTACGACACCGGCGGACTCAGTATTAAGGCAAGGGTGCGTTTTCTTGGTCATTAACATGCATGCTCCATTATTACATAACTAACTGGCGTTTGATGACACAAACGAAGAGAGTCGGAAAATTTTCATTTCACAGCAAATGCAGATTTTAGATTCAGATACTTTATTAGCCATAACAACATTTGCTATTTTTGATATGTTATTTACAACATTTATAGAAATTTAATAACTAAATGGAAAATAAATAAAATGTATCTATACCAATATTCTAAAGAGGAAAAGATTGATTGTTTGTTTGACGCGAATAAGCTCCGTAACTACTTGATCAATTTCTTCAAAAATTCTTTCACCGTTAGGAAGCTACATTATTTCCGAGTAACATAGTCTTTATTTTGTTTCACTTTACAAGAAGTTGGATCATTTTATAGCCCGTGCGAAGCCGGGTCTGGCTACTAGTAGATGGTATATTATAAGCTAGGTCCATGAAAGTACGATTAACGTTAAAAGAAGGATAAAGTTATGTAATTATTTTTTATCATTACTACATCTGAAAATATCTCTGTGAGAGTTTAATGCCTAAGTATTTATCTGGTTTGTAAAACGCATTATATGTCAAGAAATATATAATTTTAAATTGCATGCTTTCACACTTACAGCCATGTCACGATGTTTCAATGTTATGTCTTGTCATTGTTTGAGTGGTTTAGTGATCTGTGCCTTAAAACTGCCTGGTACAAGTGCCGGGATCTATTCTCGCAGCGAGACAGACTTATGAATGGTGATAAATATAATAAAGCTAGTTTAAGCGGTCGCGCCATCTATGTGTTACGTTTAATACAACGACGATATTTGCTTTGATAAAATTATTGACGTGGCATGCTTAAGAAACAAAATTACTTATATAATTATTGTAAGAGTGAGACAAAAACATATGTTTAAATAAATAAAGCCATTTATTCCCAAGAAACTTAAATAACAGACCATGGGTTAATGAAATCTACATAATATTAGTTTTATCTTATTTTTTATGATGAAAAAAAAGGCTTACGTTTGACCGCAGCTTACCTGATGTTAAGCTTGACTGTGGTCTAAGATGTATCACGCTTGTCTAAAAGGAACCTATTTACTCTAGATTTGAAAAACCCCCAAATTGTGGGTCTCTTCCATGCGTTGCCAGGACATCCGATCTTGAGCTAGTTTATATAACATATTTTTACGAAGATTTTTACTCTTAATAGGATTGCGCTTGACCGCAATTCACCTGATGGTAAGCGATATTGCGATCTAAGGTGGAGCGCGCTTGCCCAGAAGAAACCGGTTCACTCTTGCTTTGAAAACCGCTAGATTATAGTTATCGGGGAACAGGGAATTTGGCAAACAATTCCACACCTTGGCGGTTCGCACAATGAAGGTGGAGACAAACCGCCGTTAGTACGCGACTTAGGCACCTCTACGGTATAACAATGCCGCCTTGGTGTTTTTTTTTTCTCCGAATAGGTCAGCGCTTGACCACAATTCACCTGATGGTAAGTGAAATTGAGGTCTACAGTGGATCGCGCTTACCTTGAAGGGACCGGTTCACTCTCGCCTTGAAAATCGCTAGATTGTAGTCATCGGGGAACAGGGAATTCGGAAAGGAATTCCAAAGTATGTGCGGTTGTGTTTTCCTACTCGTCCGTTTCATTAATTCATTATTCGTATGAGTAATGAATGAATTTCAACACAATTCGTACATTGAAATCAACGGCGTGATATCAATGGAATAACCTTACACAAGCTATACAGTGGTAGTGACGTAGTGGGTATGTTCTCTGCAGACGGCGATGGTGGGCATGAAGGGAGACTGCGGCGGCGCGGCGGCCGCGCTGGCCGCGTTCAAGGCGGCCGTGCGCGCGCACCCCACCGTCAACCTGCACGCCGTGCTCTGCCTCGCCGAGAACGCGGTCGGCCCGCTCGCCACCAGGTACACTACACACACACACACACACATAACATAATACACTCACATAACACACTCATACGCAAAACACACACATAACACACTCATACGCAAAACACACACATAACACACTCATACGCAAAACACACACAACACACTCATACGCAAAACACACACACAACACACATGCAGAAACTTACACGCAGAACACACACATAACTCACACATACGCGCAGAACAAACACAACATACATTCAGAACACACGCAGAACACACATATAACACACACTCACACGCAGAACACACGCAGAACACACATATAACACACACTCACACGCAGAACACACATATATACAAACAACACACACATACATACACATTCACACGTAGAACACAAATGCACATAATATACACACATAAAATTTATGACCTCTTTAACGTCAGGGGTTAAATATAAAAAGAAATCACAGTACAAAAAAAAACCTTACCTTGTAGTGTAGTGTAGTGTGTAGTAACTTAGTGTATTGTCACTAATTCCAGACCGGACGACATCCACACGCTGTACTCGGGCCGCACGGTCGAGATCAACAACACCGACGCTGAAGGTCAGCGCTTACTTTATTTAGTTAGAAGATTACTAAAATATTACAGTGTAAACTCTATATAACGACACTGAAGGGACTGTGCATTTTATAGCGTTATAGAAAGTGCTCGTTAAACGGGGAGGTTGAATGGAGAATGTATCATTGTATGGAATACAAACTAAACCAATTGATTTCGACGCTAGAGAGTTTGTCGTTAAATCGAGTGATGTTACATGTAGTTTACACTGTTTATTAAATAGGTTCATAATATCATATTTCCTAGTCACATTAGATAAGTACATAAATAAAACTGTTTAAAATATAATTAAGTTCATTGTTTTGTTTAGTAGTGTATGTGTTGTTGTATCTGTCTTAGTGATTTTTCTATTTGTTGTGTAAATGTCGCCTCCTTTGCGAAGTGCTCAAAGACAACAGTAAATATATAGTATAAATACATAGTTTCAAATGTAAATCTTCTTCTTCTTCTTTACCTTATCCCACTAGGTGGGGTCGGCACAGCAAATCTTCCACTCTCCTCTATCAAACGTCATATCCACACTCACTCCTTTCTCTCTCATGTCCTCATTCACACACTCCATCCATGTCTTCTTCGGGCGACCTCTTGCTCTTCTGCCTTACACTAACATTTCCATACATCTCCTAGTCACATACGTCTCCTCTCTACATATCACATGTCCATACCACGCTAACCTTCCACTCTTTATTTTCTAACTTACTGGTGCTACTTTCACACTTACTCTAATATATTCACATCTTATTTTGTCCATTCTTGTCACTCCACACATCCAGCTCAACATTCGCCTCTCTGCCGCATGCACTCCTCTTTCATATCCTACCTATAGTTTCAAATGTAAATGTATTTTCATTATGATGTGGGCAGGTCGTCTGGTGTTAAGCGACGGCGTGGTGTACGCGAGCCGGGACCTGAAAGCGGACACCATCGTGGACATCGCCACGCTCACCGGAGCGCAGGTACGTACCAACCCTGCGCTGTGACGTCACCAGTCTTCTTCATTGTATGGGCAAGTGGCCAAGCTTTGGTGTCGAGTTTTCGAAGCCGCCCGAAGGCCTCTGTACCCATGGTAGCGACCAGATGAAAATGCCACTTGAAAATAGGAAAGTCTTGTGCATAGTCACCCATCCAAACTTACAAACCAACTAAAGCCAATTGATTTCGACGCTTTAGAGAGTTTGTCGTTAAATCTAGTGACGTTACACGGAGTTTACACGTACCTATCATAAATTTTATTTTGATCCATAGTCACGTTATAGAAAATAAAATTAAGTAATCTAGTCATGTTATATTGGTTAAAAAACGTTTATAGGTTAAATTTCGGATAGTGTGTATCGGGATTGCATGATTTGATCCCCCCGCCCCATTCCACCATCGGACGAGTAGGGAAACACCAAGGCGGCATCGTTATACTGTGGAGGTGCCTAAGTCGCGTACTAAGCGGTTTGCCTCCACCTTCATTGTGCGAACCGCCAAGGTGTGGAATTCTTTGCCAAATTCCCTGTTCCCCGATAACTATAATCTAGCGGTTTTCAGGGCAAGAGTGAACCGGTTTCTTCTGGACAAGCGCTCTCTACCTTAGATCGTAATATCGCTTACCATCAGATGAATTGCGGTCAAGCGCAAGCCCGTTACCAGTAAAAAAGAAAAAAAAACGTTAATCCTTCAACAATCGTTTCCCAGGGCACAGCCACGGGCAAGTACCACGCGGCCATCCTGTCGAACTCCGGGCGGCTGGAGTCGCGCGCGGTGGCGGCGGGGCTCCGCTCGGGGGACCTGACGCACCCGCTGCCCTTCGCGCCCGACCTGCACTTCTCCGAGTTCACCAGCTGCGTCGCCGACATGAAGAACAGCGTCGCTGTAAGTCACCACCACGCCTCTACTCTACTACTATTTTTTTAACACATTTCACACACGACTGGTTAGTCCATACTAAACCATTTGTAGCTTATTTATTTTTCTAGTTTATTACGGTTGTTAACACAACTGTTATACGAGTACATATTTCATATACAATATTAAATCAATAAATTATAATTGTTAGCTTTGTGCTGATACTTAACAGTGACATTCTAGTATATCTGACAGTTGCGGCATATGAGGGAGTCACTAGTTCATATATGGTAAATAACGGAAAGTGAATTAAAACGAATGTTAAAACAAGTGAAATTATATCATTAAATTACAATTGTTTATTAAAACTCTGTATGTGAATGTGGAACAGGCGATTCAAGTATATTGTTATAAACTAATAATACTAAAGCATGAACATTTGATTGTCGATTCTCTGTTTTTAGGTTAGTAATCCACCAGTTGATATTTGTAAATTTTGTAAAATTTATTTGTTTTCACGGATAAACTCTGTTTTTAGATGATTTACATCGTGTTATGTTATAAGAAGAAAGCAGTGTCTCCCTTATATGATTTACTAGCTGAACCGGCAAACGTTGTTTTGCCTCACTTAGGGGTATGAAAAATATATAGTGTAGCTTATATGACACGTTCGTAGATTTACCATAGCAGCGCCATCTATTGATTACTTACTCAACCCAGTCGAAAGGTATCGACATCTGTTAGAATCGTTTGGAGTTAACAGATAATTGTGACTGTCAAATAATAACAGACAATAGTTAGCAATAAATTAAAATTGCGACTATAATTTGAGATTTAAACTATCCTATCTCTCAAGTTCGATCAAACTGCACAAAGTGTGCTATTTTTTTTATAATCGGTTAAGTGGTTTAGGAGTCCATTGAGGACAAACATTGTGACACGAGATTAATATATATTAGATAATTAATAGATTATAATAATAAATAGTTCATACTACGAATCAATCCAATTCTAATTTCAACAAAACCATTAAAAGAATAAAATGTGTGTTCTATAAGCCAATTTTTTAATTTTCAAGCCAATTCTGTAATAAATTAGAGAATTTCAGATTAATTTGATGTGTTTGTGTGTGCAGGCAAAACCATTAAAAGAATAAAATGCGTTTTTGATAGTCAATTTTTTAATATTCAAGCCCATTCACTAATAAATTAGAGAATTGCAGATTCAGATTCATTTGTTGTGTTTTTGTGTGCAGGACCGCAGCAACGCCCAGCCGTCGTGCGCGGGTCTGTTCATCCTGTCGCACCTGGGCTTCGAGTTCCCCGGCGCCTGGCTTCACGTCGACATGGCCTCGCCCGCGCACTGCGTCAGTATACTAACTTTTATTTTAATGACAAAATTAAATATTTAGTGTACTTCCGCTGTGATCCGAAATCCAAATTAAGACAAGTAAAGGAAAAATCGACTAAGATCAATTAACCAAGCTTAATTAACTAAGACTAATTAACTAAGATCAATTAACTAAGATTAATTAAGATTAACGTTACCTATCACAATTCGGAAGTTCTTAACTCTACACGTGTTTCGCCTAACCACAAGACATCATCAGGAGATGCTGACTCTTCGAACGACAAGTCGAGAGACTCTCGACTTGTCGTTCAGTCGAGAGAAATATTTAATTTTGTCATCTATTTACAATGGATTTCCGCAAAGTAACGCCTGAGTCAATAAGTTACCTTTTATTTTATTTTTTTATGAGTGGGAAATCTTCTTAGATCCCCAACTGTATTTGGGTGCAGCCGGGGTATGTGGGATTTTTACCCACTAAAACCCCCCTCGGTTGACATCTCTTGTGCTTTTAGGAGAGTTCTGGGATCTCATCATGAATACACCAAAACTCTTCTGCACTTAGGTTCGACACTTAATTATCTTCATCCTACAACAATCAAAATCAAATCGTTTATTAACCTTACGGCATCGCACCGTACTGGGCAAGTCAATTTACAATTATTTATTACTAAAATTTAATTTACATAATACATTCGCGACAACTATTATGTAACTTAAAATATGACATAATATATATGGCTGCTAACTCGATGGCGCAAGGAGTTGGTGGACTTCCACAACAACTGGAAGGATCTGGCCCAGGACAGAAAAGCGTGGAAATCATTGCCCAACAGTGGGACAATATAGGTTAGATAAAAAATATATATATATATAAGATACACACATATGATAATAATAATAATAACACTGACAATGGCGTAGCACCTCGCGCCATCTTGGATTGCGAACTCGCACAATGATTGTCCATGTGGTGGTCTGATCCCCAAATCAGACAACCAACGACTCACTACCTAACTAACCCGGATCAATGACGGTACCCGAGCGCTCCCTGTTTAGTATACTACCCTTAATATTCTTTCTGTTACTTGTATATAGCATAAGCAGCCAACTATACGTTCTCACTGTTGGGACTCGGGGCCTTCTCTCACTAGGAAAGAGATAAATAAAATAATATATTTGTTGCTCTTTTCCTGGCAGAGTTATCAAGATAAGGGTATGCGGTACTCTAAAAATATTACTGCGTACATTTAGGCTTTAAGCTTCACATGACTGACAGTTTTATTATCTGGGCCGGCTTCATACCTGACTGACAATTTTAGACATTAACTAACTGACCCGGCAAATCTTGCTTTGCCTTATTAAAAAAAAAAAAAAACTAAATTTGCAGTAGCCGATTCTCAGACCTACAGAATACGCATATAAAATTTGGAAAAAATCGGTCAAGCCGTTTCGGAGGAGTACGGTAACAAACACTGTGACACGGAAATTTTATATATAAGATTAGACCCTTCTCTTAGGTATGTACAGTAGCATTAGACTAGACAGGACAGGACAGGATAACTGCATAAGCATAAGCAGCTCACTGTACATTCTCACTGCTGGGACTCGGGGCCTTCTCTCACGAGGAGAGAGATATAGGCCATAATCCACCACGCTGGACAAGTGTGCGTTGGCGGATGACACACGTCTTCGGATATTGTGGTCCTCAAACGTGCCGGTTTCCTCACCATGTTAATAGTTAGTTCTATGATAATTTTGTGTTATTGATAATTTGATTTTCCTAATTTTTAATTTGATTGTTTTTTATTTTTAGTACCTGGTTGACCGAGCTTTGCTCGGTATATATTTATTTTTTAATGTGATATTTTCCAAAAATGATTCCTAGCTAGATCGATTTATCGCCCGCCCCCAAAACCCCCAAAAATACTAAATTTCATGAAAATCGTTGGAGCCGATTCCGGGATTCCAATCTTGTATACATAATATATATATATATATACACAAGAATTGCTCATTTAACCCTTAAATTGACAATGTTGTTTTATAACAACATACTAAAAATCACACGTAAACTTGATCTTCATAATTATATATTTTTTAAATTTTGTAGTTTATAAGCAACACTCACATTATTGCAAAAAAAAGTATGGTAAATTAATGTCTAGATTTTTTTACTAATTTTTCCTAGACAGTACAAACATGTCTATTACACAAATATATTTTTTAAAACGTGAAACACAAATCGTCCATTTAAGGGTTAAAGATATAAGATATATCATTAGTGTAATTCTTGTATGCGGTGCTAATTATGATAAATAAATAAATAATAATGTTTGTCTGCACAGGGCGAGCGCGCGACGGGTTACGGCGTGGCGCTGCTGACCGTTCTGTTCGGCGCCCGCACCCGCTCCAAGCTGCTGCGCGCCCTCTCCCCGCTCTAACGGAGCCTCCATACTATACACCATCATACATATTGTATTGAAGGGTAGATCAACAAATTTTATTTATATAGCCGTTTTTTCTTTTGACGTGACAACGTCTTAAATTAGGTTGCGGCTGGGAGTCACTTATGAAAAAGTGTAACGCCCGGTAACGTTACGATGAGTCACCGAACGAGAGAGAGGCCCGCCGAATGCCTTGCGTCTCTCTCCCACTCAACTATGATCGGTCTGCCGCGCGCGCAGCACGCGGCAGACGTTGTCACGTAAAATCTTCGCCCGTAAAACCGACTTTACAGGCAACCATTTTTTTTTTATCAAATTGTTTTTTCCTAGCCAATTCAGCAAGCATAATATTTGTGTACTAAACATTGTTTCTACATAATTTAGTTTGTAAGTGAATAACATTAATATTAAGTTAACATTTTCTAGCAGGCTTTCGCTGGCAGATTTTCGCTAAACTCAAAAGTTCAAGGTAAAATAAAAAATGTATTAGTGTACCAAAGGCGAGCTAATGTGTAAAAAAATATTAGTTTAATTCGAAAACAAGGGCCATATTTTGATTTTACAGCGTTTTTCGCTATATATCGAAATGGTAAAAAATATCGAATAAATATCTTAAAAAAATAAAGCGTAAAAACCAATCGTAAGAATATTTATACTTATTTTGGTACTAAACTTATCAATATGAAAAAAATATGGTTATAAAAAACTTAATGTTAAATTTTTTAAGCCAGGTTTATTTTTCAAATTCAAATCACTTTATTGCGAATATGGTATAGTTACAGACAGGTATTGGGTCAGAGAAAGAAAGTGCACATATTCTGCCTAACGGTGTGCAATAATTTCTAATTCATTTAATGTTGTATTTGGTTTTTAGACGACACTTAAGCATTTTTTGGTCGATATATTTTTCGTATACGTTTTATAGCGAAAAGACTCTAAAAACAAGATATCGCCCGAATTCCTTCGCTTTTATGAAATGTATTCGTTTGTGACTTTAAAGAAAAGACTTGGAGGCAAATATCGTAAAGCAATAATAATATAAGTAGTAAAAAAAACTGTTGTATTTTCATACAGTTACCACTGTTTTGTAATATGCAAGTTTTTGTATTCAATTGTCTTATTTTAAATCTAATCAAATAGTTGTGTAGATCATAGATTATTTAAACTACGGATATGCTCATTCCACGTTTTTGGAACTATTGATACTACAACTGCCACGAAATTGTTCCAAACGTTGATACATTTTGTTTCAAAGAAATCTCCTTGGAATAGATTTGTCTTTGTATATTCTATTCTCAAAATACGACGAAATTAAAATTTGGTAACTACTCTGGTTTTTTTGTATTTCTGTGTCGGTTTTTATCGTATTTCCACGATACTTTTAAAGTGATAAGGTAAGGATAGGCACTTCGCTGTTTTACTTAGAAAATTTAAAATGTGTTGATTAAATCATAAATTGACACATATTATTCGTAAATGGTTTCCAAAATATAGCTCTTTCTGAAGAAACTTAACAAGTAACTTTAAGTGCAAAAGACCTAGGTATCATATCACCATAAATTATGTGACTTCACAGTTTTGCATGTATTATTTTATCTGAATTAAAACTATTTAGACAAATGCCGAGTTTTATTTTTACTATATATATTTTTTTATACCCTTACAGCTAGGCATTCACCACTTGAGTTAGCGACACTGGTCTAGCGTAGAGCATGCCTTATCTGGAATAACTAGCTCTCAAGGAGGCTACCAGAACACACTGTTAGATGCTTGGCGACAGATGTTTCAACTTAGGGTGGTTACTGCCCAGGCGAGTACTAGAAAATACTCAACCACCATGCTATGGTTTCCTCACGATATTTTCCTACACCGATAGCTCGAGCTCATTGACGGGGATCGAACCCAAGACCTTTGGAACATGAGTCAGCTACTCGTCCGACTGAGTTGTCATCACTTCCAAACTATACTTAATACATTAAAATGGGTTTGTTAAAGAATTCAGAATAATAAATAAAACAATAGTTTATAATTTGGTTAACTGTAATTCAAATTATTATCATTAGTATAATAACCATGATGGGTATAAACACTAGGTAATGTATAAAAAAGCCAGTAAAATCCAAATATATTGTATACAATATTAAAATTTTGACCTGTACCTTTTAGAATACAAGAAGTTCTAGATAAAAATAAATGCACTTATCGCGCCCTCTACATGGCAACATTGCTAAGTTTTTTGGCAAAATCCTTAAGAAAATACAGCTAGTGTAAAAAATTGCACAATATTACGGCATTACATTATAGTTCGAATATTTCAGAAAAAAAATAGTAAAATAATTAAACTTCTCATCTCAGTATCTTAATAAAAATAAATGCAATCTTTTACAAAAATAAAATTGAACATTTTGTATTTTTATAGTAATAATCAAACTGGAAAATTACAAATTTATTATGTCGTACATCGATTTAATAGTATAAAAAGTAATAAATTATTGAATTTTGATATGCGATGCAATCAAAATGTACGTTTTATTGCAAAGTTCATAAATCCCTGACGCCCGTGCCGTAGTTCGCGCCGCCTGCCCTGTTTAGAGCATCTTTGAACTGGTCGATGTCTATTTCGGATTGATTTTCCAGCTGTAGCTCCACTGCGAAATTCTGAAAAGAAATTACATATATTAGTATTTGTTTGTGTCATAGCCGAATTATGATTTTATATTTAGAATCGCCACAGGTTATAACTAGTACACTGCACGTTACAATGAATTCTTTGAATTTCATGGTAGTTCAGTAATTTTCAAAATTCCCGCAGATTCATAAAAGTTATTGATTTAACACCAAATGCGTGAAACGAAAAGTTGTTTAACACGTTAACCGCCGTAGTGGAACAGTCAAAATTTACATTAGTTTTTTTTTGTGTTCTTTGATGTAGTTTAATGAGATATGGATTTATGTCTATGTTAGGTCGCAATCGTATGTATGGTTTATGAAATAATCACAAAAAACCCCATGAGGTCATCGGTGCCCTACGCGGCGCTGTGATGTCGAAAATTGCATTTACGTTATTTTGGCGCCAGATAGGTCACACCTCCGGTCACCCGCCCCCGCAGTCGAATACTTGCGCTCGAGTGGGATGCACGTCATTTTGTTTTTTATTTTGTATCGCGTGTTCGTTCTCTATAATGGATTTCGACGGTTTTGATATTGAAGATTTAGACATATCTCAGGAAGATTTGCAACGTTTGGACTTGTTGGAAGCCAGTATTTTCCGTGACATTGAAGAAAGATGTTCGAAAGAAATATGCGAAGAGGACAGCGAAGACGAAATCAAACGTCCACCGAAACGACGTGCACGTGTTGTTATTGTCAGCGACTCGGAAAGTGAGAAAGATTCTGTGGAAGACATGGTTCGAAGTCAAATCGCCGAGCTTCCGGATATCTCAACTCAAAGGTGGTCAGAGCCAAGAGGTCACCAACCAACTGTAATCGCGTTTACGGAACATACAGGTGAGAATTTTGTTATGTTTGAATTTTACTAGTTTTCACCCACGGCTCCGCCCGTGTGGAATCATAGCTAATATTATAAACGTGACAAGTGAGTTTGTTTGTATGTTACACAAGTGAAATACCTAACAATGCGTGTTTTTATCGATTTAAAAAAGCGGAGGTTGCTTAGTTTCTTCAAACCATTAATTTATTGTTTTTAAACTTTCTGTTTCAGGTATGAAAGAACCGTTTGCAAGTCAGCTTCGAAATAGCCCACCTGGAGAATATTTTAGTTTATTAGTGCCAGATAGGATCTTTGAAGACATTGCCATACAAACAAATTTATTTGCTGTACAAGCTGGTCAAAGTTCCAAACCTTCATCACGCTCACATTCATGGAAACCAACGACAACCAATGAAATAAAACAAGTTTTTGGATTAATCCTTTACATGGGCCTCGTCAAACTTCCAAAAGTAGTAGATTATTGGAGTAAAGACAAAATCTTTGGCCAAAAATTTCCTGGAACTGTGATGAGCAGAAACCGGTTTGAATTGATCTTGAAAAATCTACACTATGTAAATAACGAAACCGCAGATAAATCGGATCGTATTAACAAAATTCGTCCTCTTATAGATGCTCTCAACGAAACATTTCAGAAAAGCTACGCTCCGAAAGAAGATATCTGTGTGGACGAAAGTCAAGTCCCATTTCGAGGTCGTATTATATTCCGCCAGTATAATAAAAGCAAAAGACATAAATATGGGATGAAATTATTTAAACTTTGCACCTTACCCGGGTACACGTGTAAACTACAATTATACGCAGGCAAAAACCATGAGTTGTTGAATACATCTCCTACTAATGTGGTCATGGGTCTATGTGATGGACTACTAAATTTAGGGCATACCGTATCAACTGATAACTGGTACACAAATCTTGAGCTTGCAAATCAATTACTTGACAATGATACTCACCTGGTTGGCACCTTAAGAAAAAACAGAAGAGGATTACCAAAGCAAGTAATTGAAGCTAAACTCAAACCAGGTGAGTCAATAGCGAAGGAAAATGAGCGGGGTATATGCGTCTTAAAATGGAAAGATAAGAGGGATGTGCTTATGCTGTCCACTAAACATTCCAAAGGCTTCAAAACTGTCATCAAAAAAGGAAAGGTTGTTCGAAAGCCAAAGATGGTTTTTGCATATAACATGGCAAAAGGATCTTAGTGATCAAATGAATGCCTATTCATCTCCATTAAGAAAGACGGTAAAGTGGTATAAAAAGTTGGGTATAGAATTAATTTTAAACACTGCTTTGATGAACTCTTGGGTGATGTTCTGTGAGAATAATAAAAGTAAAATAGGAATTGTAGAATTTCGAAGGCAGTTGGTGGAAAATTTGACTGAGCCAGAAAATAAAACTGTTGAGGAGGTTGAAAGACCTAGAAGGCTAAAGCATAACCTAACTAAAAAAGAGGGATCAGTTAGAATCACACGACGCTTTTGTAATAACTGTTATAAAAATAATGTCAATCTATATGGTTCGAAAATTGCCAGAAATAAAACAAAAAAAGTCTCAACATTTTGCAATGAATGCGAAAATAAACCGCATTTATGTTTACAGTGTTTCAACATGATCCACAAGAAGTAGATAACGTGTTTTCATTATTTTAATTATTGTAATTCATTTTATAATAAATATTTTCATACCTAAGATAATTATTGTAGTTATTATTTAATTTTATTACCTTACTTACCCAATAAATTGTGAAATAGTAGAGGCTTTTTACAGATTTCTCGGAAACTACGGATGCATTTAAAAAAAAATGTTTAATGTTAAAAAGCCTATATAAGTGGTAGTATAATAAACTACGTCAAGTATTTAAAACAAAAAGTTATGTTGCACTTAAAACCCAAACCTCCGCATCCATAAACTAGTTCGCGAAATAGTGCAGATTTTTCTATGTGAATCTAACAAGTATCAAGGTAAACGAAAACCATTGTGCGCACTTGTACTACAGCGCCACAGCGGTCACATGCATACACAAAATCTACGGAATAAGTATCCTACGGCTCACAAAATAGATTTGAAAACAGGTCTGCACTGAGGTCACCGGTGACCTACGAAGCGCCTTAATACTGGGCAGGGTCCGGTCACCGGTGACCTACGTGGCGATGAACGTGTTAAATCGTTCTATCTCGGGTCACAGAATAATAACTAGTACTTCGTGCTCGGTAGAACCCAATCCAAATTCAACGTAGCAAAGCCGCACTATTCGTTCAAAAATTCAAGGTGACAGTTCATAGGGCGCGGGAACGAAATGTCACTCACAGTACTCAATACAGAGAAATGAAATGGTTTGTGCTGACTGAATGTTTACAAATGAAAAACTAAAAATAACCACAAAAATGGAAGATTTATACAATCGAATACCATGCAGAGAGAGCCAGTTGAACGACTTATTTGATCTCTTCGGCGACCGTGATGATCCATTGCCTTGTTCCCTTTTTATTAGCGGAAGCAAGGCGACCGGCAAAAGTTTGTGTGTCGAGTCAGTTCTACGTTATTTGTGCTACAGACATGTTGTTGTAGACTGTATCGAATGCTACACTCCCAAATTGATGTATGAAACTATATTATCGGGCTTGGAAGGCGACGACGCAGAGGTTAAATGCGATACCATGCTAGATCTCATCAACGGATTGAACCGATTGCAAATCGCCTATGAACCTGTCGTTGTAGTGTTCGATAGAGCTGAGAGACTTCGCAGCATGGACCAGACCATCTTGCCGGCGCTGATGAGCCTGTGGGAACACTGTAACCTCAACATTTGCACCGTGTTCATCACCCACCTAGTGTACGAAAACTTTAACTTCAAAATGGGAGCGCGCGAGCCCATTAAACTGTATTTCCCCAACTATAACAAGGAGGAACTGTTCAAGATCATATTTCTGCGGCAGAAGAGTTTCATACACTATTTATTGACTAATTACGAAGTGGAAGAACACATAAAAATGGAGCTGAAAAAACCAGAGCTATTTGCTAACTTTCTTAACACATTTCTCAGCGTGTTCTACAGAGCGTGTCGGGATCTCATCGAGTTGCAGCACATGGCGCGGGTGAACTTCGAGAAATATTGTGAACCAATCATTAGTAAGGAGGTTTCAGCAACGGATTTGACCAAACTGTGGCGTCACATCTCTCCAATATTAAAAACTAGTCTAGAACTGTTGTACTTGCGCGTCAGTGACTATAAGCCGGTCGTCCCCTCGCCTGAGAAAGAGAACAGCAACACAACAAACACACAAACATACAACTTAGAGAATACACTCAAAGAAGAGTTGACGTCTACAAAAATCTTCGCCCAAAGCTTTGAGTTGCCATACTACGCCAAGTACCTGCTCATTGCAGCTTACCTCGCCAGCTACAACCCACCTAAGGAAGACAAACGCCTCTTTATGAAGAATCACGGGAAGCAACGCAAAAGACTGCAGTTAGTTCGTGCAAAAGCAAAAATTACAGAGAAATTGAACACTCAATTGGGCCCCAAAGTTTTTACATTAGACAGACTTTTAGCGATATTCTACGCCATTTTAGAAGAAAAGATTGGTCTCACAAGTAACTTGCTGGCACAAATAGCTACTTTAGTAGAACTGAAGCTGATAGCAGGCACTAAGGAGATAGATTTAGACACGGCCAAGTATAAATGTATTGTTGGATTAGATTTTATCTCAGCTGTAGCTCAGACAGTAGGATTTAATGTTAGGAAGTATTTGTATGACTTTATGTGATTGAATTGTTTGTATGAGACAATGAAGATAGTGTTTAAATGTTCACATACTCTCACTTGTAATATAAACTGAGTGAAAGAGAGAAATAATGAACTTCCAAATGTTTTAGTTCTTGAAATTTGTTTCCATTGTTCATTGAACTTTTTTAAATACCATATATATAATACAAAAAAAAATCTCTTGCTAACCTGTGATCAGTGCACCAGTGGACTTAAAACATTGACATTCAACAGTGGACATTTTATGAACTGTTAAAAATAAAATTTCAACTCAGTGTGATATAGGCACATCAGCATATTGCTGCTCGCCTATAAATCAAATAAATAAATAAATTTATGGTGAATGTATTGCATGGTGGCATTTTCTAGTTCTTACTTGGCTACTTCAAGTAGAAAAATCTGTCACCAAACTATTAACAGTGTTTTCCGGCAGACTCCTTGAGTACCAGTTATTCCCAACTAGGCATGCTTGACCTCAGGCCAGTGTTGTGTGACCTTATGTGGTTATGCACCCTGTTTGTCAAATGCCTAGTAAGAAGTAAAAAACAATTTAATCTTTTCTGTTTAAAATTACATTGATCTGGATTCTAAGATGTAAACATTATTCGGTAAGACTGTTTATTTTTTACAAAATTTTTGCTCGTCTTGTTTTCTAATTTATTAAAATCTATTTAAAAGCATCTGTTTGTCTTTCTTTTAAATTATATCTATATCAGGTAATATTACAATAAGTCATATGCCTTGAATATTTGAAACAACCGGCGAGCAATAGTCAAACAATCCTACAATATTATAAATCCAAAAGTTTGTGTATATGTTCCTAATTCTAATGTGAAGTGTGTGTGATGAGACCTGCAGTCCACCATAAAAAAGATAGCTTTTACCTAGAAGAAGCAATAAATATCTCTCTGTTCTATAAAAAGCAATTTACTTTTATTAACCCCTGATGCAAAAACAACAGGGTGTTATAATTGACGTGTCTGTGTGTGTGGCATCGCAGCTTTTAAACGAATAAACCGATTATAGATTTTTAATTAAAGGTGTAATAGTCGTGAGTGTTCTTAGATATATTTAGTAGAAATCGGATCAAGATGACGGATTAAAAATGGCGCTTATTTTCACAACTTTCCTAATATCGGTATCAAAAGAAAGAGCTTGTCGAGTAGAATATACACTATGATAAATTTCAAATAAGAGGCCACTATCATATACAGTGTAAACTCTATATAACGACACTAAAGGGACTTTGCATTTTATGGTGTTATAGAGAGTGGTCGTTAAATGGAGAAAATGTATCGCTGTATGGAATACAAGTGAAACCAACTAAAGCCAATTGATTTCGACACTTTAGATAGTTAGGTACATAATGTTAGGAGTTCACATAATGTTGAATCAGGATCAACATTATGTAGGTACACACAGTAATATAATATTGTAAATTTATAAAAAATGTTGTATTTAAAAAATGTTATAACCCCTGGGTTAAAATTATACTTGACATGATTCAAATTTCATTAGTCAACTCAATAAATGAAATTGTTTGATAAGATTAGTTAGCTGTTTAATCGCAAATCGGCACTTGTGACATTTTCTTTGTATTATGTCGGCGTTTGTTTGTGCAAACACAATCTCACACGACTTTATCACAAACATATTATTGCACGATTATTCATAGGTAAATGATAAATGCAATTCTGGAAGTTCACATTTATGGTGATTATTAAAGTAAATTATCTGTTAATCGAGTTTCTACTGTAATATAAAACCGATTTACCGGACTATTTGTTGTTTATATTTTTTAATGACTTATTTTAATATTGTAAATTGTCATTGTAATATTGTAATTGACATTTTAATATTGTAAATTTAAATTGTAATATTGTATCAATTTGACATTGTAGTAATATTGTCTAATTGATACAATCAATCTCATGAATGTCAATTTACTATATATTTTTTTTTGCAATAATGTGAGTCTTGTTTATAAACTATACATTGCGCAAAATTAAAAAATAAATAAATGAAGGTAAACTTTATTTGTGATTTTTAGTATGTTGTTATAAACAAAATTGTCCATTCAGGGGTCATCGGCAATTCTTGCGTTGCGAAGGCGAAGCTTCAGAGCTTAGAGCACCGACGCAAGGTTGCTAGTTTGTCGGTTTTTTATCGGTTACATTTCGGGGAGTGTGCTATGGAACTTCATAATTTGATTCCACCATCTCCGTTCTACTACAGAACGAGCAGAGGGACAGTGAAGAGACACCGATACACAGTTGAAGTTCCAAACTTTCGTACAAAACGCTTTGCGTCGACCTTTATTGTTAGGACTGCGAAGCTTTGGAACTCACTACCTGAGTCTCTGTTTCCTGAGAGGTATCATCCGGGGGCCTTCAAAAGAAGAGTTAATAGGTATCTTCTAGGTAAGCATGCCACACCGTAGACTGCAGTGCAGCTTAACATCAGGCTAGCTGTAGTCAAACGCTAACCTATCAAAGATAAAAAAATTAAAAAGAAAGAGTCGCTTACCGAGATGACGTCTTTGATGAGAGCCTTGTCGGTGGACATCTTAGCGCGGTGGATGACGGACACAGCCGGCCCCACCCACGTGATGAACAGGAACTTCTGCCGCTTCGACATCTCGTCGCCCATCTGCATGCTGTCAACACAACGCATCATGACATTCTATAAAATATTGGAAAAACAGCTTAAAATCCGACTACAAAACGACATTCAGAATATTTATTTTGGTACCAATCCAATTTTATCAATATGGAAAAAATCGGCTCAATTTAATTTTTTGACAAAATATACTAAAGTTTAATATATTTTGTCTATGGTACCACTCAGACTTACGAGTATTAATGAGAATTGAAACCTGTTCAAAAAATCAGAAATATTAAATTGAACCGATTTCTTCCATATTGATAAAATGGTACCAAAATAATTATAAATATTCTTAGAGTTGTTCTTTAGACGATCTTTAAGCAATTTTTCAATATTTTTTACTGTTTATGAATACCGTTACTAATAGAATAATATATATATTAGAATAGAAATCTCCCGTTCAAAAGCCTAACTCCATTTCCACGGCTACAGAAAAAGATCAGGAAACTCAAAAACAACATCATAAAACTAATTACCTACGTTCCGACTTTTCCTAAATAATTTAATTAGAGGCGGTATAACAGACGCGTGATGGTTAATTTTACATATATGATGTCGGTATCGCATTACGGAGACACCTGGCAGGGAGCCATACAGTTCCAGGCGGAGCGAGTCTGGGAAATAGGGCGATGACATTCTTTTAGCTGTGGATGTAGGTGAACTTACGCTGGAAATATTTAGTTACATTGTACCAGCTGATCGTCTCTGACTTTTTTCTTTGTGTCATCATCATCCACAGCCCTTTTTATCCCACTGCTGGGTATAGGCCTCCCTCTGCATGTGGCAACCTGCGTCGATCTTTGTGTAATTTCTTAGAATTAAGATAGACGTGATTTATAAGAATGTAAGAATGACGACCTCGTAAGCGTAAAGGTTACCATGCCGGTCTGCTAATCAGAAGGTTCCGGGTTCGATTCCCGGCCCGGTCAACATCTTTGTGCCTAACTAAATTTGTTGGCTGTGGGTCTGGGTGTTAAATATGTATTTATATATAATATGTATGTATGTATATGTATTATATCAGCTGTGTTAGCAACCATAATACGAGCTAGAAATGGTTCAGTATGGGGCTAACCAGTCATGTGTGAATGTGTCCTAATATAAAAAAATATATATATATATATAAAACTATTGTAGTTTTTTTTTTAATTTTTGCTAGGACTCATTTGACTCACGGCCGATTAGCCCCATACTAAACCATTTCTGATCCGATCCGTTATTTCTGATCTGGTTCTTTTTCACAGTTTGATCCACTTTTTAAATCCTTTGCTTACGACCACGTGAGTGAACCACGACATGTACCTAAGTTTGCCGAATTCCCTGTTCCCCAACGACTATAATCCAGCGATTTTCAAGGCGAGAGAGAACCGGTTCCTTTTAGGTAAGCTCACTCCACCGTAGTCCTCAATGTTTCATCATCATTATCATCATCATCCACAGGCGATTCTATCCCATTGCTGGGTATAGGCCTCTCTCCTGTCATGCCATATGTTTCGGTCCTGTGCCGATCTAGTCCAGGTTGGACCCGCGACAGCTGTAATGTCGTCGATCCATCTTGCCGCTGGACGACCGACGCTCCTCTTCCCTAGCCTCGGCCACCACTCGGTTACAACCTTGCTCCACCTGTCATCACGTCGCCTGGCCAAGTGTCCTGCCCAACTCCATTTCAGGTTAATAACTGCAGATCCAACATCTCGAACTTTCGTTCGTCTTCGGATCTCAGAATTGCGGATTCGATCTATTAGTTAGTCTCAATGTTTACCATCTGGTAAATTGTGGTCAAGCGCTGACCTATTCAGAGTAAAAATAAGGAAATCCTTACCGAATGTATCCGAAGGCACGCTCGTCGTCTGCAAACTGTTCCCGGAACTCTGAGAAGTCAGCGCCGCGCGCTGAGCACACGATCCGCGCGCCCTCGAACTTGAATACTGCCCTGAAGACAAATACAAACGTAATATTATAATTACATAAGTATGCTGTATATACAGCTAAGTGCCTAAGTCGCGTACTAAGCGGTTTGCCTCCACCTTCATTGTGCGTATTGCCAAGTTGTGGAATTCTTTGCCAAATTCCCTGTTCCCCGATAACTATAATCTAGCGGTTTTTAAGGCAAGAGTGAACCGGTTTCTTCTGGGCAAGCCCGCTCCACCTTAGATCGCAATATCGCTTACCATCAGGTGAATTGCAATCAAGCGCGAACCAATTATGAATTAAAAAAAATTGTGCTAAGTGACGCGACGTATTCCACAATCTTATTTTTACCAGCCGTTTGGGCTCTGCGTTGCCTATAGAAGAATGAATGAGTCAGGACAATGATTCTGTAAGCACGGTAGATTTATTCTGTTAGCTTGCCTGTCAGATAGCACAAGTCATTATCAATGAGACTGGTGACAGTTACCATTGGCCAAAATACGTGACTCGAGAGGTACGGCTGATAATATGATAATGTGCACGTATTCAACATATCATGATAGTTGCTATATGCAACGCTTCACGAGAGAAATTGCAATCTTATCTATATTGGAATCGACTCCAAACAAGACGTCAGAGGTACTTTACGAAAACACTATCAGCCTTACACCTTTCTACCAGCGAACTAGAATAAATAGAATAATAACTTGGCGGATAAAATGATTCCACAGTCCACGCGTAAAATACCGCGGTGGGCGGGGCAAACAGCTACCCGCGCGGCTAGTATCGGTGGCGTGACTTTGATGCAACCAATCGCGTGCGAGCTTTGTGTGTGTGTTTCGTTGGGATAGCAATATAATTAATTGCGTAGATGGATCTAAATTCTAAGCGGCACTTGTACGGAATTACTCTTCTATTTATTCTAGTTGCTGCTTTCTACCGATCATCCATACTAAACTATTATAGAGTGACATCGGTCTAATTCCATCTGTCAAAGGAAGTTCCCTCCAGACAAATATCGTTTTTGGAAACTCCCATCTAAAGATAACGATGTTTATTTTTTTATTTACACATTACAGACAGCGACACTCTGGCCTAAAGTAGAGCATGCCTAGTCTGGAACAGCTGGTAATCAAGGATGCAGCCAAAACACACCGTTGCTTGGCGACAAACTTTTGATCTTGAGTGTGGTTACTAGACAGACAAGCGTATCAATTATGACTCTTAGAAATTCCATATAAACTAGCAATTCTATATCAAATCTGACTATTACCAATTCTGTATAAATTCTGACTACGAGCAAAACTTAAAGCCGTATAAGCTTCGACTATGTATCATATGTTTTATAATTCTATTCAATTATATTTATATACATACAGGTACTTATTATAGATTGACTATTTATGATTTAATGTAATCCACTTTAACCATAAATACATATACTCGTACTAATTTAATTTAATCTAATTTAATTGTAATTGCTTGTTATTGGTCTCGGCCGTAATGACTCTTAGCAACTATGTATGAGGAATGAAGGGTCTATATATTCACAAATTCTTACCATTCTGTAGGTGTGGCGTCGGATCTGACGTCATCGTACGCTGATCTGATGGTGTCCCGGTCCAAGCCGGTTGTCATCGTCACCTGCAACCAATACAACCTGCACTTGAAAGAATGTTACATCTTTCTTCATGATCGTCGCATCAGATTTGTTATCTGTGATGCTGGGGCTACATTAGCGGGCTATGAAATACAGAAATACAGAACTTTATTAATCATAAATAGCAAACGTTAAAGGCAAATCACACTACAATCATTACTTAATACTTTAAAATACTAGTTAGATTAAATTATGGTGACACACCTGGAACACTCGGTACAGGGACCGACTTAGGGACGTGAGCAGGACGCTGCACAAATCCACTAAGATTACACATATTATGGGTCAGACCATTTACAATAAATTACCTGAAAATGTGACCGAGGCAACAAGTTTATGTACAGTAAATTTTGCCCCAATCGAGTTTGCATTCCGGTCATTTTTGTCGTCCATAATCCTCCTCACCCCAAACGATTATAGAAGATCAACTAAGAATCTCCGGGACATATCGCATGTACGAGTAATATGAGGGCAAAAAACGAATGTGGCTCGAAAATGTGGGAAAACGGCTGATTTTCTGAAGGCCCCTGATTCGATCCCGGCCCTGAACTAATGCATTGATTTTCCAATTATTAATATGTATGTAATATGTATTTGCACTCGCTTTACGGTGAAGGAAAACATCGTAAAACGTCGGGATTTTTAGGGGTTTGCGGCCTGCTAGTCAGATGCCTAGCTAGCTAAATAAAAAGATATTATAGTCATTAATAAAAAAAAATAAAAGAGTTCCTATGACAGTGAAAAAAACAAGTAAAACAGTATGCTCTAGAAACATACAATTGACCTCGTGATTCAAGATTTTCGACACCTCACTTTCCCAAAATCACAATTCCTCGCTTCTCAACTGTAAGACCTCGACGCCCACGAAAGCAATTGTTTGTTGTAATTATTGAGCATTATTCTAGCTTGATTAATAAGCACACACTCTTGGGAGTAGGGTTGCCAACTGTACTGTTAAAAACAGTCTCATAGATTACCATTTATTAATACATACACATATATTACGTACGTTTTATATATATTTCTCGTAAATAGGTTGTCTGTAAAGTCGCAGTTTGCGGACGAAAATTACACGCGTTAGCTTTATAAAATAACATTAAGCATTGGATGATAGATAGATGCATCACAAGCCGAACGCGTATGCTGATCATGCCTCTCTATTGCTTGTAATGAGATCTTTATCTTGGCGGAACGTGACAAAAAGTCAACCTTTTCCGTGCAGTCGGCTTTCATCAACTTATAATTTATAATTTATACTAATCAAATCGTCCCGGCTTCACACGGGCTATAAAATAACTTAAGTTGCAAAGAGAAACAAAATATAGCCAACGTTACTCAGGGATAATGTAGCTTCCCAACGGTGAAAGAATTTTTCAAATCGGTCCAGTAGTTTCGGAGCCTATTTACGTCAAACAAAAGAAAAATCTAACTTTTTCTCTTTATAATATTGGTCACGTAAAAAGTTGACAACCCTATTCGGGAGATAAAAGTTGAAAAGAAAGTTATTTCTCATACGTCGCGCGCCGTGCGCGGGCGCAACCGTGACCGACTTCTCGCGCTTTTTGTTATTAATTATTACCAACATTGTAAACACGGTGTTTGATGATTCGCTGCTCTCAATGAATATGCAGTTATGAAGAAGTGGAGCAATTTATAAACTTAGATTTACATAAAAGTAGTAGGTCAATCACAATATATAGTTAATATGTCAAAATTAATTTAAATTTATTACAAATAACTTAAATCTAAATAAATAACCCGCCCCTAATAGTTCCCAATGCAAAGGTGCCCATCAAACTTGCAGCGTTCCCGCGCTGAATGGCAATCGCTATCCTTTGCACCAGGAAAGATCCGGAGCGGGAGTCACTGGTCGTTTTGTTAAGCCTTTGCCCAATTTCTTTGAGCAATGCCCTAGCATCCTTGCCCCAACAGTAGGTCAATTAATCAATATTTAATAGCTAGGTTCTTTACCGTGGTGTTTTTTACACATACTTCTATCCTCAGCCAAATCCTTGACCCGCTTGATACGACATAATTTTTCCTATTCTATTTAATATTCTATTTCTATTTAATATTAGGTCTATTTTGACATGTAATAATCCTCCTAAATACGTTGATATTCGGGCTCCTTCCCGTAAATAGAAGTCTTCTGTCTTCCTTTTTTTATTTATTGTAAATAAATAAACTATGAACTATAAATAATGATCTTTTAGGTTACAAATCTTTTCCTCTTCCTTTCTTTTCTTTTATCTAGCATTCTGTGATGTTCTTAGAGAAATTGACATGTCTACGTAAGTATAATAATTAAATAGATAATAGTCACAAAATAGCAATCATTGAAAAAATACGAGGCATCCAATTAGCCATCGTAATAATTATAAGATAAAAATGCATTACTTTAATTTCGGCAATGAGATGGGCATCATTTTATTTTTACTGTTTTTCCATCAAATCTTTATAGAACAGTAAATTGCAGATTTTGCCCATGACATCCTCTCAAACAAAAATACAAATTATAAGAAACAAAGTTGCTAATTCTATACTTTATTTATTTTATTTTTTATTGATGTATATAGGCTTACATTTGACCGCAGCTAGCCTGATGTTAAGTTTGTCTGTGGTCTAAAGTTAATACTTGATATTTACTTCCAAATTTATAAATCTCATTTCTTGCCTACTATAATTTCACTGTTAACGTAGATTAAGCTTGGGAGAAGCCATTGGCTCCCATAACACAGTTTAAAACTACTCTGGGAGCCTTTGGATTTTATTACTTTTATTCATTATGTAACCTTTGCCCAAATAAACGTTTTCGATTTTTTTTTAATTGAATTTGTCAAAGACCGTGCCAAATCAGATCGATTAATGTTTTAATTGTTTACCTTAGAAGAGCAGGAGAACCCCGAGTGGCAGGACTCTATATCCTGCACATCACTATGTACCGAGTCATCTTCTTTGCCTTCCTTCACTATAGCATACAGCTCGTCTATCCTGACCTTCAACACTTTCATCTCAGCCTTCAGCTTCTTCCTTTCACTCACATCTTCCACCGCTGAAGTTTTCTCAACCAAATGTGTGGTGACTTTTCTAACTGCTTCCAAACCATTGGTTAAGGATTCCAGCTGTACCGCGAGGGTTTTCTGGTTCTCAACCAGTTTACTAATGCTGTCCTGAAGGGATTGGTAATTGCTGGGACCTTCTGCTGGCGGTTGGTCCATGGTCAGTGTATCATGGTACGGGGGAGACGCGGATGATTTTAACGGATTTCGTATCAATTTTAGTTGGTAAAGCGAATAAGATTGAACAACACAAATTTGACGGATTAGTGACGTTTGGTCAAGGTGGATGACGAGGGTTGTCACTTTTTGGAATCGACCACGAAGTCTGCGTGAGGTTTTAGTACAAAGGGCGGTATTTTTATACTTTATGTATTTTTAGTTATTTTTTTATAGTAAGTAACAGTATATTGATGTTTTTTATACAATGATGAATTATTATACGAGTATTACTGATATGTAATGTTGTCTATGCATATTTTCTACATAAGTTAAGTAACACTTTTAAAGAATCCTACTAAGATTAAAAATGAGAAAGTTTCTATGTAAGTGTGTATGTTTGTTACTTCTTCACGCTCAACCGGCTAAGACGATTTTGATGAAATTTGGTGTGAAGATAGATTAACACATAGGCTACTTCTTATCCCAGATAAACTTATTTTTGTCCGGTAGGTACCAACGCGGGGTGCAGCTGTATAATTATAATTAACCGTGGTTGTTGGATATAGCTTTTGGACCAGCGCTAAATCCGTTATTTGTCTCGCTTTTATTTAGTTTGTAGATATTTTTTATTGAGTTTTAATTTGTATTTATCATTTCAATGTTTCTTTTATTTCTTATAATAAATTTTATCCAATAAATCATTTTAAGTGTAAATCATATAATTAGTGCCAAATAATGTCTTAAATTCCAATGGATTATGTAAATGAGACAGCAGTAGAGCAAACCGTGACGAGTGATCGCGGCGTGGTGTGGGAGACGCATCACTTTCGATACCAGCGGACACTGGGGACTAAATGGGCCAGGGGGCGCAAGCGATAAGAGGTTAACTACATTTTTTTAAACTATATATAAATAAATAGAAGACAGAATTAAATATTTAGTGTACTTCCGCTGTGATCCGAAATCCAAATTAAGACAAGTAAAGGAAAAATTAACTAAGATTAATTAAGATTAACGTTACCTATCACAATTCGGAAATTCTTAACTCAACTTGAGTTGAGGATTTCGGATCACAGCGGAAGTACACTAAATATTTAATTCTGTCTTCTATTTACAATGGATTTCCGCAAAGTAACGCCTGAGTCAATAAGATATACATATATATAAATAAATATTAGAACTCATTTCACACACGGCTGGTTAACCCCATACTGAACCATTTCTAGTTCGTATTATGGTTGCTAACATAACTGATATACTACATGCCAATATATTTTATATAGACACATATTGAACACCCAGACCCACAACCAACAAATTTAGTTCAGCACAAAGACGTTGGCCGTGCCAGGAATTGAACCCGGAATCTTCTGATGGGCAGTCTGGCATGGTAACCATTACGCCAACGAGATCGTCAATCTAATTATATCTCTCTATCTGCGATCAACTCTTATATCGCTATAAGCAGATGTGATCAGTGCAATTGTCGAGGGTTAACTACATAACGGAATAATTATTAGTACAGTCAAAACATAAGTGAAATAAAAAAAAACATTTGGACATCCACTTTAAACCACTTAAATTATCCAACTTATACATTACAGACAACATTTTCGGAAGTCTACTGTACCGTATAGATTTCATCATAAGCCAAGATGTGCTGTGGAGGATGCAGCGACGGGTGGGTGTTGCTACCCGTGTATAACCATCTACATGTGCTGCACAAATATCTGCTAGTCTCGCGCGTTCACAAGCCAACCATGATGTCTGTGTCGCGCCTGCACTCGCAGGCAGGCTAGTATGTGAAGTGTATTTTATCCGTGCCGTTATGTGCTATAATAAACTGTTATCATTATATTCCTGCTATTTCTATGAAATATTCATAGAAATAGCAGGAATATAATCATTATATATGATAAATGTCTGTAAATAAGTTGGATGATTTAAGTGGTTTGAAGTGGATGTCCAAATGTTTTTTGGCTACACTAAAATTGAAAATTACATGGAAAAAAACTACACAATAAAAAAACAGATTTAGTATAGAAATGTAACGCCATAGCTCGGCTAGCTAAGGTGACTTGACGCGATCATCGAGGTTAAATAACGGACGATGTGGACAGTGTTTGGATGGGTGACCATGGACAATACTATCACTGAGGGTCAGATGACACGTTAAATTGTAATTTCTGACTGTTAGTTGTTTAACAAGCAGTTGTTAAATCAAACCAAATGCTTTCGGGCGAAAAACAGACGAAAGCCAAAGCTTGGTAAATTGCGAGAACTGTTGGTAATTAAGTGGCAAAAGGAGACACTTAATCACCAATAATAGAGCCACTTAATAACGTAGCAAATATTGAAAAATCCCTTAAAAAATGCATAAATGCATAAATAAATGCTAGAACACCTCACTGCTTTAATTGAGTATTAAGTAGAGTTAGATCTCCTAATAACGATTACATAAAATTGGCTCCTTAGTTTTTGAAAAATAGTCGTTTTAAAATTTAAAATGTTATGTTTCTGAAGGTAATGAAGAAATTAAAAAAAAGTTTACTTCTTTTGGTAGGTTTGTTTTGTTTTGTTAGATCTTACTATTTCCATATTGTCAATAGTGGATTTTATCACTGAACTCTATTTCTAATGCGTACTAGTAGAAATAGAGGTCAGTGGGATTTTATATAAATTTATTTCGTGAAATATATTACCGCGTTGCAGGGAGGCACGCTCAAATATGTATGGCGTGGCCGGACAGCGCAAACAGCGCTTTAAGCGCTTCTTACTTTATTTTGCTCAAAGTAGATTTGAATAACAAGTTTGTGACTTGCACCACAAACTCCGCTCTAGAGAAGACAGGCAGCTTCCACGGTAGAGTTATTTTATTTAATTCTCCATTCCGATATCTTCACAGCTGTTAGTCGCGATGTAAAATGTTACGTTGTAAACATTATGTTGCGTTCTTACACTAGGTATTCGTGGTTTTGGGGTTCCGCACCTAAAAGGTGAAAATGGGACCCTGTTAATAGGCCTCTTCTGTCTGTGTCTCACCAGGCTTAACATTCAATAAACTATTATAGCTAGAAAGCTGAAATTTTGTCAACTGATGTATTTACGTTGCCAATATAACAAAATACTGAAAATAAAAATATTAAGGGGGTTAATATTGGCCATACAATGAAAGAGGTTTTTTTTCTGTATTTTTTCCTCAGTATTAAAAACGGTAACAGATAGACGCTTATAATTTTCAAAGATTATTTAGTTATATAATATAAGAAACCTATAAAAATAAATAATTAAATAAACATATAAGAAATATTTAAGGAGGGCTCCCATTCAATTATAAAAGTGTATTTTTGCCATTTTTTAGATAATGGTACGGAACCCTTCGTGCACGAGCCCGATTCGCACTTGGCCAAGTTATTCGTGTGCTTACTCGTAAATTGTGAAGGCGGATAAGAAAGTTTATTATTCTGTATAATTGCTATGGTTTTGTTTATTGTAATTTGTTATTGTAATACAATACGTAATTACTTTGGAATGTTTATGAGATTTTCTTGTGAAAAATGGAGAGAGCATTTTAAGCTTTCTCTGGGACCTTTAGTTCCAAAATTTTTTTGGAATCTTTGATGTGATGTTATCTAAGTATTTTTTTAGCTTTGTAAGGTATGCGTTTGACTACTGCTTGTGCTACCTGATGTTAAGTGACATTTCGGTCTAGGAAGGAGCGCGCTTGTCTAGAAGACACCAGTTCAATTTCGCCTTGAAGACAGTAAGGTTGTAGTTCAGTGGGATCAGGGATTCCGGCAAGGAGTTCCACAGTTTGGCCGTCCGTACTATAAATTTACGGACAAAACCCTAAACTTTTGCAGACCGTCAAACAGCGCAAAGTTGCATATCTGGGTCACGTGCTTCGGCACGACAGATACGAGCTACTGCTACTTATTATGATGGGAAAAGTTGCAAGAAGGAGACGAGTCAGTCGCAGAAGAAAACCATGGTTGCGGAACATTGCAGAATGGACCGGGATCAGAAGTGCCGCTGCATTGTTTCGTTTGGCAATAAAAAAACTAACTAACTGGGTTGGCGCGTCGACCCGAATCGGATCCTGGCCTCCGATACTAGGAGACGCCACTGTTCTCGGTCCTGTGCCTTCTCCTGCCACTGCGTGACCTGGAGATTGCGCAGCTCCTCCTCCACTTGGTCCCAGGTATCGCTGGATAGCCAGCGATACCTGGGACGTCCGACCGGTCGACGACCGCTCACTCGTCCCAGGTAAGCTCTTTTCACTGCATGATCCGATTCCATTCTCTCCACGTGGCCGAGCCAGCGGAGTCTGTGAGATTTTGTTTGCAATGGACAAACAAAATATGCAGAGCAGATTGATTCACTAGTTGGAGAGGCACCATAAGAAGAAAGCTATAAATGGGATGATGATAAAAGATCCGAGATCAAGGTCATGCTCGCGTTTATATTTGTACGACTTCGTGAGGCATCGGTCATCGACACCCGACCTCCGACAAACAGGATAAATCCAGATATAGAATCATTACTGCTAGTAAATAACTTATTGACTCAGGCGTTACTTTGCGGAAATCCATTGTAAATAGATGACAAAAGTAAATATTTAGTGTACTCACGCCGACAACCGAAACCCAAATTAAGACAAGTAAAGGAAAAATTAACTAAGATTAATTAAGATTACCGTTACCTATCACAATTCGGAAATTCTTAACTCAACACGTGTTTCGCCTAACCACAAGGCATCATCAGGAGATGTTGACTCTTCGAACGACGAATCGAAAGTGATCTTTGACTTTTGACAGCGGAAGTACACTAAATATTTAATTTTGTCTTCTATTTACCATTACTGCTGTTTACAGTCTGTTAATAACATTTCATAAATATTGAAGTTAATTTAGCTAAATCGGTTAATCATGTGTGACTAAGTTACAAGTATTAATTAACATTATGGAGGTGTTTAACCTAATTGTTTTCAATTAATAGGTACATATTAGAACACGGTAAAAAGGTCGCGGTTTTCCAATGTCTGTAATCTAGCGCTTTACAAGAAAATAACTTCACAAAATTCAAATTTCAAATTCTAATCTGTTTATTAGTAAAGAAAAATATTTCAGAAAATAAAAGATATACAATAATAATAATACATGGTTATTTCTAGGTAATAATTTAATGACTTATAATACTCGTATATTAATAATAATTGATTTTCTGTCTTATTATATGTAATGCATATAATAAGACAGAAAATTAAGTGGCAGTACCTAAATTTAATAGTTTTAAAAAAAATGATAACTGATATTTAAAGAGGAGTAACAGGGACCAAAATAGCATTCTTTTTTCTCTGTCTGTCTGGTATTTTATATTCTAACTTCAAAACTACGCATCAGATTTGACCGCCGTTTTCAAAAGTGCATTACATACTCGTATAATTAAGAGCGTTGTCAAAACTTTGTTTCGTAAAAATCGGGAATAAGAAGTTACGGTGCAATATAAGTTTTTCCTCTTTGCAAAAATAAACATGACGAATTTCCTTAAGGAAAGGGCGTCGTTTTGGCTATTAATGCTGTTAGAGAATTGTACATATGTACTCGTAGAAAAAAAGAACATCCATGACTTTGCCACCCTTGTCAAAGTTTTCAAGCCGCCCGTAGGCTTCTAGCTTGGTATTATAAAAATACTTATACTAAGTAAATCTATCTACATAGGATCTAACATACGTGGAATGGGTGAAGTACTTGTATTTTACTGACAACAGACCGATAAGATAGGTGGAGATTAGTGGGAAAGAAGGTATTGCAATGCAATCGCCTGATTGTGTCGCCTTGCATTGTATGACGCTTACTGCATTCCGGAAAATCCATTTGTCATCAATATAGATTAACTAGCGACCCGCCCCAGCTTCGCACGGGTGCACAGCCGATACTAAATATAATATCTCTATTAGAACTAACTAAAGGACCGCCCGCAAAGCGCTAACTAAGTCTTGCTCCCGGCAAAAGTGTTCACTTCTGCCTGCAGTCCCACAGTGCAACTGATCGTAATATTTTAATTTCACCACAACTTCAAAACCAAACGTCCAATTTTAATCATTCAAAGACCAAATATTATCAACATAAGCTGTACTTGTTGATGAAATAATTTATTTTGGTAAGAATTAATAGCATGAGTAAAATTAACGCGTTTAAATGTAGTCCAAAAAAAAATCAAGATTTTTAAATAAAAATGTGGTTGTTGTGCCTCACTCAACATAGATAGGTATAGTGTGTCGCGGACTTTTTTGTAGATATTTATAAGATCTAGAATTTATTACAACATTTTATGGTTCTATCTTTTGTAGTTTAGGCAGCGTACGCAAAATAAGTAACTTCTTTGGTTGATTTTTTTCAGTTTGTGTCCGAAAAACCAAATATCTTACGGAAACCTATTTTTTCCAAAATAAAATATAGTCTATGTTACTCGTGGATAATGTAGCTTTCGAATGGTGAAAGAATTTTTAAAATCGGTCCAGAAGTTTTTGTGCTTATTCATTACAACCAAACAAACAAACAAAAAAAGCCCAGGGGTAGAGGAAAAGGTGCCCAAAATGCTGGCAGCATTGCTACGTTGGATGGCAATGCTTAGTAAGGAGTAAATGAAATCGAAGATATTTTTTTAATTTACAATCTATAAATCGTCCGTGAACTTCTGCGATCTCCTATCTGATCATACGCACATTTTACAAGAGGAACAATAAACTGATTTATTTAGCCACAGCGAAGACTATTGAAAAAATTAAAAATTAAGACACTTTTTAATTTTTAAACTTTAAAAATTTTTTAAATGCTTTTACTACTAATGTTGCAAAATTGCTATTAAGTATTTGAGCTTCTCTTTATTGGACGTAAGTTAGGAGTTTTAAGTTTTCAAATTCTCAAATGTAAGTTAGGAGGTGTCAGAAGTTCACGGACAAAATGCTAGTGTTTCTATCTGTCAAGATGAGTATTTTTCTAATTCGTAGTCAAGATATTCTTAAAGTTATTTCTATGCAATATACTTGCAGTGCAGTTAACCGTCGTGCGACGTGTGGTATGAGGCTTTCACCGTTTATTCCGGTATTCCACTGATTAACGGCGTCGCCTTCATTTTTTAGGGTTCCATACGTAAAAGGTTTTTTTTTTTATATAGAATAGATCTACGCTTGGCCACCAACTCACCTGATGGTAAGCGAAGCTGTGGCCGAAGATGAAGCACGTTGATCTAGAAGAAATCTGTTCACTCTCGACTTGAAAAGATCCAAGTTATATTTTTCAGGAAACACAGTAGGAGGTAATCCATTCCATTCCTTAGCAGTACGCATGATGAATGTGGAGTCAAATCGTTGCGTACGGATTTTTGGAATCTCCACAAGGAATGGATGATATAAAGCTGACCTCCTACTGGTCCTGTAGTGGAAGGGTGAAGGAGGGATGAGATCATGCAACTCCTGCGCACACTCACCGAAGTAAAAGTATCAAAAAGTACCAAGGTAAAAGTGCCCTATTACTAAGCCTCAACTGTCTGTCTGTCACCTTTATGGCTTTATCTCCTGAACCGTGATAGCTAGAAAGATGAAATATTCACAGATTAATTAGTATTTACATCGATGCTATAACGATGAAATTGCATTATTTGATGATCTCGTTGGCGTACTGGTTACCATGCCTAACTTCCAGTCCCGGGTTCGATTCCCGACACGGCCAACATCTTTGTGATGAATTATATTTGTTGTCTGTCGGTCTGGGTATTAAATATGTATCAATATAAATGTATAAGTATATGTAGTATATCAGTTGTGTTAGCAATCATAGTAATTTATAATTTAATCATTTTCATCTGAATATTTTGAAATCAATCAACAAATCGACCACAAAGATACGAGTAGATAGATACCTATCACCATCAAATAAACAAGCGCAACCACCAAATCACTTTATGGTTTTCTAAACGGTCCAAATCAGGTCCTCCATTGAGTAGCGTTCACTCCCGTCCTGGGTCATCGCACTTGCTTAATTTTTTTTCTACTACACGACCACTAGCTATGACTGAACAATATTCTGTGGAGTTAGAATACGGATTAAGAATACTTGCAGAAGCTTAAGTCTTTGTTTTTTTTTTCCGAAAACCAACCAAATATTGGTTGTAAAAAAAAAAACATAAACAAATTTATTGGTAGGATGGATAAAATTACAAGTCAGTTATTACATGACTTTGTTATAATAATAATAATTCGTTTATTTGACACACACAACAACAATTAATACAATCATTTTATTTGAGCAACACATTAATCAAATTTAATTATTAGAAAAAAATATGAGTATTTTTTTAATAATCATCTAATAATAGTAATCTATCTGTGTCTTTTTAGAATACTTAGATACTAATTGAGATTAGAATTGTATACTATGAAAGTGTGATTTTTATTGCATTACATTATTTTTAACCACCGACACGAATTTATTACTTCGTCGTGTCTGTTAGTATGTGCGTGTGTCTGTCTGTCTGTTGCATCGTAGTTCCCGAAAGGATGGTACTATTTTGATTGAGATTTTTTCATATGAAAGGCGGGACTGTTTTTTGATAAAAATCGGACTAAGGTGGCCATTGTAACATACTATTTAAATGAATTTTACCATTTAAAATAGACCATTAAAAAAAATAAAGTCATTACTATAAAGGGGGGCTTCAATACAAAAAACGTATTTTTACGCAAGTTTTTACTCGATCTTAAGGATAAGATAAGGGCAAATTCTTGATTATACAGTTTTTCGCTATAAATAATAAACGGTAAAGCAATATTTTGCCCTTATATTTGCCTTCATTAAAAGTAAGTTTGTGGTTATTTTATATCATTTTACTCTTTACTTAACTTTTACTCGTATTTTATTTGAAAAATTGTTAATTTAATTTAATGTGTAACTATGGGCTAAAGGTCTGCAATAAAGAGTTTTTATTTATTTATTTTTATTTAATAAACTGGTAGAAAGAATATTTAAAAAAAGCAAGCGAGCGAGCCAAATCCGCACGGGCTTAATATTCGTAATTTTCAGAGTTAGACATCTGTACTATCCTGTTCAGCATGGAGTAGGCTGTGCACAATGAGCTACTGTGTGCACAACATGTGGGGAGAAATACTTCCGCATTACTCTGAATGGACGGCGCCGCTTTTTTGCCTTTTACCTTTGTTTTCAACGGAGCCTTTGAATACCCGAGCCGAATTCATCGAAGATTGTAGTGTTAATTAATCTTTTAAAGGGCTTATATTACGTGGAACATGGCGGACTAGGGTCCTTCTTCATCAGAGCAGAGGCAATGCGCTTTGCGGTCCTGCATCCCTGCCCCCGTCGTGAGATGGGACACCGTGAGGTTGTAGTCGGTAGTGACGCCCCTCTGGCCCTCGAGCCCGACATACCCCGCCCGCCTCGTCCAGGCTTGTGGCGGGAGATGCGTAAATGCATTTCTTCACGAAAAAAAAAGGGTCCTTCTTCATGTGAGCTTAGTGGCCAAGCTCTGGAGTCGAGAGATCAAGCAGCCTGAAAGCCACTAAAATGCTGCTTGACTAACTAAGCTAAGACTAACAGCCGGGACCTACAATTTTACGTGTCATCCAAAGTTTCGTACTCTTAAGAATGTTGAGGCGACGCGCTTTGTACTAATCTTTTTCACCCGTTCATGTGAGCTAAGTGGCCAAGCTCTGGTGTGGAGAGTTTTCAAGCCGACCGAAGGCCTATGGACAGCTGGAATCTACAATTTTACGTGTCATCCAAAGCTTTGCATTCCTCACTGTGACTGCTGAGGCGAGACGCTTTGAGCTTATCTTTTTCACCCGTTGTACGACTAATACCATGTCTGAATTAATAATTTCCTCGAAACGAATAAAAAGAGCGCTAATAATTCCAATGAATGCATCTGGCGCGGTGCCAGGCAAGTCATCGCGTTATTTCCAGCGGTGGCGGTAAGTGGGCTCAGTCAGGATGTAATGCAAACAAATAACTGTTTAGTCAATGTGCCGGCACCGAGCGACGTACTTTACTGTACTGGTGACCTGGGGTTGCTGACACTGGGATGTTAACTTTTCATAAGTTAACACTAGCATGCTGTGTACTCTTCTTTGGATTGCAGACTTGTTTTTGTTCCTTTAGTTTAGTTATGTTTAAAATGAATGTTTGTAATCTGTCTGAGTGCCTAATAAATAAATAAATAAATAAATAAATATGGCAAACTGTCAAGAACAAACGAATCAATAGAAAAAATTGCCAAGAGCGAGTCATGTCGCATTCCATTTAAATTTGTCTTAATTCAAAAAATTAATGTCTGTAAACCCTACGGGTAAAAAGTAGAAGAATCCGGAATCTACAGTATTTAAGTTGTAAATAGTTTTTTACTTTTTGTGACATTCTATAATACCACATGTATGTACTTAGTTTTATGGACAATAAATCATTCATTCATTCGTGTAAGCGCGCTTCACCGTAGACCTCAATGTCACTTACTATCAGGTGAATTGTGTTCAAGCGCTGACTTATTTAGAGTAAAAAAGGCTCCCACATGAAGGTTCCAATATTTATAAGCAATGGGATAAAAAATAGTTTAGTATGAGAGTACTCCTTATAGCTAATTTTATTATTTATTTTTCAACATAACTATATAATCTGTAAATATATGTTTGATGTATGCCCCCCCCCCTCAAATACGAATATATCTACATGCAGGTAAACTTTAAAATAAGTGAAAGTTATTTATGATTGTTTAGTATAAAGTGTGAATAAATATAGTTAAAGTACCTTTAAAGCTACTATTTCCTAATCTATGAATTAATTATTATGAGTTCAAATAAGTCTGTCTACTAGTACTCCAGGCTAACACAATGAAACCAACAAGCGGATGTTTACTAAATTAACTCAACTAGAGGGAATAGTTCGCATTCCTTTGTTATATACATCTCCTACCAACTTCAATCCTCCTCCTTACTCGTATTTCTCATGACTGAGGGTTATATATCTATACTAATATATACTAATACTAGCTGACCCGGCAAACGTTGTTTTGCCTCACTTAGGGGTATGAAAAATAGATAGTGTAGCTTATATGACACGTTCGTAGATTTACCATAGCAGCGCCATCTATTGATTACATACTCAACCCAGTCGAAAGGTATCGACATCAGTTAGAATCATTTGGTGTTAACAGATAATTGTGACTGTCAAATAATAGCAGACAATAATTAGAACTGCACATGGTGTGCGAATTTTATTATAATCGGTTATATTAGTGGTTTAGGAGTCCATTGAGGACAAACACTGTGACACGAGATTTATATATATTAAGACTAGCTGACCCGGCAAACGTTGTTATGCCTTAAAAATAGATAGTAGCCGATTCTCAGACCTACTGAATACGTATATAAAATTTGGTAAAAATCGGTCAAGCCGTTTCGGAGGAGTACGATTACAAACACTGTGACACGGAAATTTTATATATAAGATAAAGCTGAAAAGTTTGTCTCTTTGTTTGAACGGGCTAATCTCAAGAACTACTGATGCGAATTGAAAAGTTCTTTTTGTGTTGGATAGACCATTTATAGAGGAAGGGTTTAGGCTATAAAACATCATGCTGTGACTAATAGGAGCGACGAAACAAAGGAAAATGTGGAAAAAACCGAGAAAAAAAAATTTTTGAGGGCTCCCGTTGCGTGCGCTGCGAAAAGGGAGAGGTTACAAAAAACGACCTAGGTCAGGCCTGTGTCACTCCGCGTGTAGGTGTTAAAAACATACCTACGGGCGGCGGCCACTGCGCAAAGGGCAATCTATGTGGCTCTTTCAATACCACAGAATAATAACTAGTACTACGTATAACCATGTACAATGTATTATGAACCGTAGCATAGTGAATTAAGGCCCATATTCCTTTGAAAAGAAATTGGTAGGTAACAAAATCATCATGAGCTCGACTGGACCGCGAGCTAAATTAAATTATATACTATATTAATTATATTGTTTATCAGATTGAGTTCATATTTCTTTGAAAACCATTGCGAAGTGAAGCTTCTGTACGAAGTACAAGTTATTATTCTGTGCCTAGGTACATGCGGGCGGAGCCGCGGACAACAGCTTGTAGGAAATATTTTGAAAAGGATAAGATGATGACAGTTATTTCAATATACATAGCCTGCTAGAAATGTATGATAATAAAATGTTACAAAATAAAATAGATGCTATTCCATATTTTTTTACGTAGGAAGATAGGTAAAGTTCTACCAGCAAATAGACTAGCTTAAGTGCAGAAACAGAGATGTTATACAAAAATATTATTGTACTACAAATTGCCATAGTTTCCGGGTTCGATTCCCAGCACGGCCAGCATCTTTGTGCTGAACTAAATTTGTTGGCTGTCGGCCTGGGTGTTAAATATGTATCTATATATATACCTACTAGAGGTTGCCCGCGGCTCCGCCCGCGTGTAGGTCGCTTTTTGCGTAACCTGTGGAAAAAATCTATTGTATCCTATTCCCGTACCAATTTTATATAAACAATACATTGCCACGATATCAAAATAAGCCGCATCTGTCTTTCAGCATTCGATTCCTGAGATCTAGTTAACCTCTGTTTTAGCTATTTTGGTGGTGATGCTACAGATTAGATCGTTTTTTCCAAGCCATTATTTTAATATAAATAATAAGAATACGTCAATCATACCACTAAGTAAACCACATACTTAAATTCCAATTCATAAGTATTTAATTTCAAACACACAAAACTTTCCCTTTGAACTTTAAACCCCAATGGCATACCTTAATTCACTCCTAGCAAATATCATTACAAATTTATTTTAACCACCATATAAACTACAACCAAAACAACGTTCAAGACTGTTAAATTGATAAATAAAAAAAAATCTAAACAAACTTTCACCCCCCTCCCCCCTATAAACCCTTATTTGACCCCTGGCTACTAACTTGATTTTACATAAACTATACATATTCCAAATTTCATTGCTAGAAGTTTAAAAACATAGAAGTTTCATACAGACTGTTTTACCCCCTTTCACTCCCTCAGGGGTGTAATTTCCAAAAATCCGTTCTTAGTACTCGTTTAAGTACTAAAATATATACACACTCCAAATTTTACACCTCTAAGTTCAAAAACACAAAACTTTCAGTTTTAACTTTCAACCCCAATGGCATCCCCCTTAATGCACCCCTGGCAAAAAAATATAATTTAAATTTAACCATTTAATAATCTATTGCCCTGACACCTTTCAAGACTTTAATGTGATAAATAAAGAATTTTCCATACAAACTTTCACCCCCCATTACAAACCCTTAGTTCACCCCTGGCAAAAAATTTTGATACCATTATTTTTAATTTTACATAAACTATACATATTCCAAATTTCATTGCTGGAAGTTCAAAAACAAAGAAGTTTCATACAAACTGTTTTACCCCCTTTCACCCCCCTTAAGGGTAGAATTTCCAAAAATCTATTCTTAGTACACGTCTAAGTACTAAAATATATACACACTCCAAATTTTACACCTCTAAGTTCAAAAACACAAAACTTTCATTTTTAACTTTCAACCCCAATGGCATCCCCCTTAATGCACCCCTGGCAAAAAAATATAATTTAAATTTAAACATTTAATAATCTATTGCCATGACAACTTTCAAGACTTTAATATGATAAATAAAGAATTTTCCATACAAACTTTCACCCCCCATTACAAACCCTTAGTTCACCCCTGGCAAAAATTTTTGATACCATTATTTTTAATTTTACATAAACTATACATATTCCAAATTTCATTGCTGGAAGTTCAAAAACAAAGAAGTTTCATTCAAACTGTTTTACCCCCTTTCACCCCCCTTAAGGGTAGAATTTCCAAAAATCTATTCTTAGTACACGTCTAAGTACTTAAATATATGCCACTCCAAATTTTACACATTTAAGTTCAAAAACACAAAACTTTCATTTTTAACTTTCAACCCCAATGGCATCCCCCTTAATGCACCCCTGGCAAAAGTTTTTAAAATTTTAATTTTACCATTCAATAAACTACTACCATAACAACTTTCAAGACTTTAACTTGATAAATAAAGATTTTTCCATACAAACTTTCACCCCCCATAACAAACCCTTAGTTCACCCCTGGTAAAAAAACTTGATACCATTATTTTTAAATTTACATAAACTATACATATTCCAAATTTCATTGCTATAAGTTCAAAAACATAGAAGTTTCATACAAACTGTTTTACCCCCTTTTACCCCCTTGGGGGTGGAATTCCCAAAAATCCGTTCTTAGTACGCGTCTACATACCAAAACAAATACACCCTCCAAATTTCACAACCCTAGGACCAGCCGTTTGGGCTCTGCGTTGTCTATAGATGAATGAATGAATGAATGAATAAGTCAGGACAAAGAGTCTTATAGTATAGATAACATATGTATGTATGTATATGTAGTATATCAGTTGTGTTAGCAACCATAATACGAACTAGAAATGGTTCAGTATGGGGTTTACCAGTCGTGTGTTAAATAGAGAACATAACTAATCTTAACAGTAATATGTTAAAACATAATAAACAGTCGAAGCATATCAACATTAAAATGGATAAAGGTAAAATACATACGTAGTTAATAAATTCGTAGCAATTGCACGCCTTTTATGGATGTGTAAAAAACGTTTTATGGAAGAAAGGCGAGCGGAGCACCTTCACTGCCATTTTGGGTAACACGTTAAATGGAAGGGTGCACGAGAAATACGACATATTAACATTTCTCGTAAAACTGAGAAAGCATCAAAAGAACAAATTAAATATAAGAGATACCATTCCATATAGTTCCCAAATGACTACTACAATTTAGCAATTTTCAAGGCGAGAGTGAACCGGTTCTCTCTAAGCGCGATCCACCATAGACCTCAATATCACTTACCCATCAGGTGAATTGTGGTCAAGCGCTGACCTTTTCAGAGTAAAAGGTAGGAAGATAAGCTAAGGTTGAAAAACAAGGTTTATTTACTACTACTAAAATATGTATGTTCAATAAGTTGCCGCGTAGAATCAAACTACCTTTGAATGACTTCAAACAAAAAATTAATCACTTTTTTTTAATAGAACCCTTTTTACCCTAGATGCATGTATAAATGTTTGTCTTTCACGATCGCACAGATTGGAATGAAATTTCTTAAAGAGATAGAAGAGATAGCAGTAAGCACCAGATTCCTCACAAAGTATAGTAATCCCTCGGTATGGACTCTATTTCTGGTAGTAATGGAAGACACGCGTCGTGTGCTTAAATATAGATGGCTTGTGCTTTATTTGTTTTAAATCCCACACTCACACCAGATATGGTAGAAATAAGTAGGTTTATTTTATTATATTTTCATTATTATTATTTTTTCAATATGTTTGTTATGTTTTATATAATTTTTCTCTGAATTTGTTCTTTATTTTTCATTGTATATAATTGTAAATAGTTTACTTAATCTTAATGTAGTATTTAAGCTTAGTCATAATATTAGTTAATTTTAGCATTGAAATTTATTTTATTAATAATTTTATGTAATTAATTTTCTGCTAGTCTAAGTGATACGTTTGGCTTAGCTGTAAGTGTCATTTATATAAATAAACAGAATTTGAATTTGAATGGAGAAAAGAGACGCAGAATGTGATGGAGACAGAATAGACATATTGTTTATTACACACAAGATTATTATCTTCCTGAAAAAAAAATAGTTATAAGTAAAATAAATAGACAATTTTACTAAGTATTAAAAATAAAAGAAAGGTAAGTTTTTAAGGGAAATTAAACATGAAACTGGCTTTTTATGTATGTTAAAAATATTGCGTGTCCGAAATGAATAAAGAAATTCAAGCATTGTTAAAGATACATTTATTGGCAAGTGGCAAAAACACGTTTCTTGTATATGGGAACCCCTTAAATATGTATTAAATTATTTATTTCGATTAGTGATATATATTCGGTAAAAATTTTAAGCGTCTACCATCCAATATTTCAATAACGGTTATTGTATAAAAAATAAAATAGCAAAAAATACAACAAACATGTTTATTTTATTGTATGTTAATCAAACAATTAGCTGTAAAATCACTCCTACTTGAGAAAATAAGTGCATACATTATAGTATTTGCTATTGACAAGCCTTATTCAATCAAATAAAAAAGTATATTTTCAGGACCCTTAGTATTTAAATTTTTTATTTGTTGTTATAGCGGACCAGGAAGTACATAGCTTGTAAAGTTCAGTTTTCTAGCTATCACGGTTTCTGAGATACAGCCTGGAGACAGACAGACAGCGAAGGCTTAGTAATAGGGTCCCGTTATTACCTATTATGGTACGGAACCAAAAAAAACGTGGAACTAAATAGTGATAGCTCCATATGTAATGGTACGTTTACACGCTTGCCAAGCCTTGGCAAACTGCAAACATGGGACTGTTTGCCTCCACAAATCGTTTGAAAGGCGTTTATACGCTTGTGAATACGTCAGTCTGCAATATACATCCAAGCATGGGCCCTTTGATCTGCGTAAAAAACCGACACTCGACTGGATCGGAAGCAAGCAGGCACAAGCCCACGCAAGCCAAGCCAAACGCCCTATTTACATGCTTGCGATTGTCGATCCTTGCCAAGGCTTGGCAAGCGTGTAAACGTACCATAACGTACCTATTTGTGATCATAAACTACGGACCCTAAACACAGATCAGATTATACGAGTGGGCGGGGTCAACGACCCCGGGGTGACCGCACTGGATCACCAATACATTAATTTAAATAAAATACAGATTACTTTCTGTCTGCTTTCCATTTTTTTCTAAATGTTTCTATTTATGGTTTGTGAATTAGAAAATGTAGCGAACGATATTTTTTGTGATACCTATACATACTGAATACATCAGTAAAATTTTAGATTTTTTTTTTAGGTTAAGAATAAGAATATATTTATTGCATAACTGTGTACAATGACGAGATCTTAAAGTAGTGATTAGGTGACAACAGTCTTGTTCGTAATGAACATACAATATTAACTTAAAATAACAACTATCTACTAACTAAAAACTTTAGTTTAGTAAACGGTAGTAACTTTAGGTTAGTAAACGGTAATTTAATTTAGTTTTGATCACTCAGTTAGAAAGAAGTCGCAAATGAAATCATAAAATGATTATTTGATTTATTATCTATTTTCTATAGTAGTCGCTTAAAAGTTCACAGTTTAGTTCAGTTCTGAATTTTAGTAACTGATATAGCGCCTGTCGCTCGGTTCACTAAGGTGATCTGACGCGATCATCGAAGCTAAGCAATGGTCGGTGCGGATAGTCTTTGAATGGGTGACCATGCACAAGATTTTGAAAATGTGTCATTTTCATCTAGGCACCTACCGCGGTCCCTGCTGTTAGTCTTAGTACAAATACAAATTATTTATTGGTAACACCAAAAGTTACACGTCATATTAATTAGTTTTTTATCCTTAGATAACATTAAATTCAATTATAAATAAATAAATTTCAATAATCAACAGACAGTTTCAAATAATCGTCTAAATTATAAAATGTATTACTTAATAACCAACTAAGTACAGGCAGTCGTTGAGACAAGTCAGATGCTTGAAATTCATGAAAATAAAAATATGTACCAAAATAAAAAAGATGCTATTCCATATTATTTACGTAGGAAGATAGGTAAAGTTCTACCAGCAAATAGACTAGCTAAAGTATAGAAACAGAGATGTTATACAAAAATATGAATGTACAACAAGTTGCCAGAGAAAATAACAAATCTTAATAGTAATGTTTATATAGAAAATAAAGAGTTTTGTGAAAGTAATTCCTTTTATAATTTAAGCGAATATATGAATATGGAGCTTTGAGAATCGTTATTCACGTGTAAAAAGTAGTATTTTAAACTTAATAAATATGAAAAACAAGCGCTATTGTGTGTAGTATTTAATGGGGGTAGAATATTTATGTAATGAAATTAGTAAGTTTATTTAAGTTTATCTAACTAGTATTTTTAAATATTAAGTAATTATCGTAGTGTGACTTGCCTTTAACGTATGTTATTTATGGCTTATACAGTTCTGTATTCAGTATTCGGATGCCTTTCGGCGGCTTGAATACTCTCGACACCAGAGCTTGGCCACTCAGTTCATACGAAGAAGAAGAAGTGCACAAAAAGTGTTCAAAGAATAACTCTATATAATATAATAACTTCGAGTACTTTTCAAGATGAGATCGAGCCACGAAGGTAGATCAAGCCGATAGTGAGATTCTTTCGCACTTATACAATCACGATAAGATCTTAGATTGTGTAGAGGCGGTGACCCGGGACGACCCGGCCTTCATGGTGAGGAGAATTAAAGAAAAAATAATAATAATAAGGAAATACTGAACCAAAATTTAATGTTTACAATTTATACGTACATTAAATGTGCAAAAAGTAAAAATACAAATATAGGATTACAGTTATTACTTAAAAATTATTATTTATTTATTAAGGACTAATTATTATTTTCCGTGTTTTTTAATATATTTCCAAGTTTTTCGTTAGCGTTGTGGAGATGAATAAAAATACTATCTTTTATCCTGCTAATATAATAAATGTGAAAGTTTATGTGTGATTGTGTGTGTGTATGTTTGTTACTTCTTCACGCTCAAACGGCTTAGCCGATTTTGATAGGTTAGACCTTGGCTTTACATATAGGCTACTTTTTATCCCGAAAACAATTGTGTCTCCTGTGGGATGCGCAAATAACTTCAAAATCTATGTCACTCATTCATGCTCCAAGGGCTGGACTGATTATGATGAGGATTACATGAAGATAGGTTATATCTAAAATTAACACATAGGCTACTTTTCATCCCGGAATAACTTCTTTTTCTCTCGCATTAACATTACCTAAGTAGTATAATATAAATAAAAATATGCTTTTTTATCCTGGATTAACGAAATGTGGAATATAGCTAGTGAAATGCTAAAACTCACAGAATAAACGTATTTTTACGATATACTATTACAAGATTTTTTGGTAAATAAATATTTTTCATTTTTATTAAATTTAGACCAGCAGAACACAAACACACGTTTAACTATTTCTGGATAAAAATGGAGCAAGTCTAGTCTGGAACTACAGTTTCTTAAAGAGTTTGATTGGAACAAAGAATCAGTTTATTTCGAGTATGACATATTCTTCTATATATATAATAAATAAATGATAATCCTGTATTAGGTACATGAGGAAAATTAAATTCAATACGAACCGCCTGCCGAGTTCGTGAAAACCTCGTTTCAAAACGACGTTATTATAAAATAAATAAAAGTGATTCAATTCGAAACTTTTAATAGGCGAATCACGATAATGACGTTTAACTTTTTTACCCTAATGTGAAAGTCTAGACTTTCACTGGATTCAGATCTCACGGTTAATTTCGCTCATTCCTTTACATTATGACGACACAAAGAATAACCGAATAAATTAATTAAAATAACGCTTTTTAGTGCACATTTTTAAAAATGTATGTAATTAAAACTTGATTTGTAGTTGGATACATTTTTTAAAGCTTATTAGGCTTGCTTGTTATATAATTATAATATGACACATTTTTGACAATCGAATCTTCCTTCAATAAAAAAATAATTGCACATTAATAATAATCATTTATTCAGCTTAACATGTACAGTACAAATAAAAATAATTATTTTTATTTTTATATAGGTAGTACAAATAAAAATAATTATTTTTATTATACATGTTCTTATTATAATAAGTGAAGTAATAATACTTTTGATATCTAGTTAGGTATAATCATAATAACACATTTTTGAAAATATACTTAAAAATATTAGCACAATATTATAAATAATTTGTGTATTTTTTAAAATTGTCATTCACAAACTTATGGAATGTACAGAATAGATAATACAGCTACATTCCATCAAATTGATATTTCCTTTTCGCAATTTAAATTAAATCCTACGTATTTTCCCGCCAACTCACTTAAAACGGGAACGCAGGAAATCGCATCACCCGGCAATCCTAGCAGACGCGACTGCATCCTAAATATACATCTAGAATGCACCCAGACGTTTGTATAGCTTCCACTTTAACCCTAGTGCCGCATGCCGGTTCCCTATACGTACGTACAAACCAATAAAAATAAATATATCGCTGACGAAAACCATGACTGGCAAAAGTGCACGTCGTTCAAATGTTAAAATAAAAAAAAAAGAATGTTTGGAATTCTTTGCTCGGCTTTGCAATTTCGAAATATATAGGTATCCATTAATAAAAAAATATTATTCGTTAAAAAGAGGTTTTATTTAGGAAACTGAAATAAGTATCTTACCTTTTTGGGCCCATTCTGCACGATGGTCTCGTATTCCAATCCCTCGGACATCATTATTATTCACAGTTTAGAAAAATCACAGCAAAAATTCACTCTACAAAAATGAACGATTTTTGGTGTCTTTACTGGTTTACTACACTGTAGTTCGATTTATATGGGGCTAGCGGAGCGTTCTGTTAACAAACCGACACTAAAAGCTTAACGGCTAAGTTAAATCACAGTCTATTAAAAACAATTCGATGAGAAACAAGTCTCTAAATGAAATATTTGTGGTATCCGCGGCCGGAGTTGTCGCAACAGTAATATCACGCCCACAGCCTCCCTCGCTCTCCAGTGAGCGCCTAGCGAGTGTGAGTGCATACCTACATAAAGAAACCTATAGAAAGTAGAGATAAGCCTCAATACCTAAATACTACATGTTACAAGTACGGCTTATCTACGTTGAATTTTGAATTTCCCTCTCAATTACGTTCCTGAGTACGTAATTCCAACTTTCTGTGGTTCCTTGTCGAATTTTTTAACGAGTTTGTATGACACGTCGGTTGTGCTGAAATGTCATTGTCAAATCTAATTTCATGTGAAAAAGAAGAAGTAAACAAACAAATTGCAATTTTAATTAGTATTAAAATAGTCTAATTTTTCTTATATATATTAGAAAAGGTAAGATCTATAATTCGTCAAAGTTCATCAAGTAAGCAAGTGTTCATTGTTACTAAAACGATTTCTTACACATTTCAGGTTAAGAGCCTAAAAATGACCGATAACTTGAAAATACTAAAGCAAGGTGCTGAAGCAAAGCTTTACATCTGCACTTATCTCGGCCGCCCCACCCTCATTAAGGAAAGATTCGTGAAAACTTACAGACACCCAGATTTGGACACTTCCATCACAAAAGAGCGCATACGGAACGAAGCTCGTAGCATAGTGCGCTGCAAAGACATAGGAATCAAAACACCTACTTTATACCTTGTAGATTTCGACCGCAGACGTATATACATGGAACATTACGAAAACTCTTTGACGGTTAAAGATTATATCATCAACACAATGAAAACTTCAGCTAACACGGATAGTCTCAGCAATATTGCTAAACTAATTGGAGAAACAGTTGCTAAAATGCACAGAAATAACATTATACATGGAGACTTGACTACATCCAACATGTTACTGGTCTATCAAACCCAGATAAGTGACATGAACAGATTTGAGTTAGCTATGATAGATTTTGGTCTATCCACCATTAAAGCAAGCTCGGAAGATAAGGGAGTTGACTTATATGTATTGGAGAGAGCATTGATTAGTACACATAGTGATGTTCCCGATTTGTTTCTGAAGATTCAAGAAGCATATTTTAAGAGCTACAGTGAAGATAATGTGCAAGAAATTATGAGTAAATTTGAAGAGGTCAGAGCTAGGGGAAGAAAAAGAACTATGGTTGGTTAGGGTTAAGATGATGTATACCTATTAAGTCTATTATCTTATACTTAATTTTTTAACTAATAAAATAAGTGATGAAGTTGTACAACAATTGTTTTATTTTTGAACCACATTGGTTACCATGATGGACTGCCAACCAGAGGTCCCGTATTTGATTCCTGGCATGGCCAACATCTTTGTGATAAATTTGATTTGTTGGCTCTCTGTCTGGTTGTCTTTATGCATATATATAATTTATTTATGTAGTATATCAGTTGTATTAGCAACCATAATACAAACTAGAAATGGTTTAGTATGAGGCTAACCAGCCATGTGTGAAATGTGTAGGTATGAGATAACTTTAAATATATAGAGTTAAGCTAAAACTGATGGGATGTTACTCGTAGATTATTAGTAGTCGTGTAACTTCTTACTTGCGTAGGTAACTTTCTCTTTATGCGGTAGGTAACTTGAATCTAAGCTTTACTTTTCGGTACCACAGTTAGAACAGGGTGCACATTTGCCTCAAAATATAGTTTTTGTGTTGTATTCTAATAAGTCTACGGCCAATAAAAAAAGATATTGACTGTTAGTGGCAATCCAGTTTTACGAGTGTCAAAACAAATTTGACATAATAAAAATAACCTCAAAGTTTAATGAATTCCAAATAAGTTCTAGCGATCTATTTTTCAAGAAATTCAGTTTAAAAATGAAGCGCCATGTAATTTGCCTTACAAAACAAATCCCTCAAAATAGTTTCACAAAACCTTTATGCCGTAAGTAATTAAAAACATGAAATATAGGAATTATAACCTAAACGTAAATAAACAATTATTTATTTCCATTTTTCCAGGATTTTTGAGCACAAAAGAAGCTACAGAGCGACGCAATCATTTATTTACATTGGAGAAAAAACGTCAGAAAGAAAATGTGGGGCGCATTGAGAAGATTGAGGTTCAATATAAGGGTTTACCAAAGGACTGTACTTTGATTATGAATAAGGACCTTTCTACACCGCACGACTGCGCTAAACGTAAGCAAATATTTGAAATCTTATCATTTCAAACTATCTCAAATATGTCTCAAAATTCTTCGGTAATTCAGTTTTGTTGAATTATACTTATGACATATAGTATATATATTATATGTACAAGAAGAGAGGCCTATGCTCAGCAGTGGGTGACTACAGGCTGATGATGATGAAATTATACTTAGTTGTTATTATATAGCAAATGACTACTAATTTAATGTTAATAGACTATACTAGTTTACAAAAACATCAATTTTTGCTCAGTCTCTATTTGCGATAAATAGTAGTACCCTAATATGCAATGCAATTAAGAAAATGTTTATGCCTGATTAATATAAATTTTAGCTTTAAGAAGTCCAAACTCATTATCTTTGAATATCAATCTTTAGATAATTTTGTAAATTGTATTACAAACAAGTCTTTGTTGCTAGAAAAAAAGTGATTTGGTTTGAAAGGCAGCTTATAAAGTTAAGCAAACTAGGTGATCTAAAAATACAAATTTACTTATTACCAAAGGGCTTAACAGAACCTAATACTACTTATTTTCTGTGAAGATAAGCTAACATTATATTAAAATATACTTTACCGTTTGTATGTTGAATGACATTAGCCCATTTTGTATTATCTGTTAAAAAAGTCCAAGTTTTAGTTTTACTCACACCGGCTCCCGATATGTCAACAGTTGTGGCAAAAATGTGTTTATACCGGGAGCCGGTGTTTCAACATACAAATGGTTAAGTGACTAAACATGCCAGCTCTGAATAATAAGATATGCAGGTATCTATCATATGATGTTGTACAATATTACAGACCTGAGCGAGTGGCACGCGGAGACGAGCGCCCTGGCCCTCCTTGATGGCACCAACTACTGGGACATGCATCGCCCCCTCACCGAGAACTGTGTGCTCGAGGTAAATACTAACTAGTCTTCACTACTTTAACCATACTAGGAATTTAACTAACAAAGCTCATAATTACGCTGGCTATATTATGAAGCGAGTGTGGCTTGGTAGTAACAACGTCTGCTTTTCAATCAGATGGCCCCTGGTTCGATCCCCGCCCTACACCAATGACTTGTTTTTCAAGTTATGTGTGGATTTGTACATGCTTTATGGTGACGGAAAACATTGTGAGGAAACATGTTTGAGGATCACAAGATCCGAAGATGTGTGTCATCCACCAACCTGCACTTGGCGTGGCGTGGTGGATTATGGCCTATATCTTCGTGAGAGAAGGCCCGGAGTCCCAGCAGTGGGAATGTATACTGCTTATGCTTATGCCGGCTCAGTTGGAGCTGGTATAATTAAGGTAGTCTTTAGAAGCCAGTGTATCCAAATGTATGTCATAGTTACAGTCTATGTCTTGCACTCGGAGAAGTCATTGCTTGGTGACAGGGTATTTTCTAATGCTCGCGTGGCTTGTAACCATCTTCAAGTTGAATCTATTGCCAAGCACCTTATAGTGTCTTTGAGCCAGCCAGTTTTTCCAGCATAGGCATACTCCACCTTAGACCAGTGTTGCCAACTCATGTGGTTTCCTGGCGTGCACTTCAAATGTCCAACCAATATGGATTAAAAAAATAATTGACTATGAATGATCCAAAACTCTAAAGTGGCATAGGGGTTGTTCTTTAGACGGTTCTTTAAGCGTTTTTTCAATATTTTATACCAGATTTATATTGTAAGATCTGTAAATTCGAGATTTGCCCATATCCACGCCTTAAAAAACCTTTATCACCTTAGTCAAGTAATAACCTTTGTGGCAAAATCTGTGTTCCTCATTCAAGTACTTTTTCACCCTAGGGATGATTTAGTAAAATATTTAATTTTATTGTTGTTTGTTCTGAGGTCAAGCTAAAAAGACGTGGTTAGATTGTGTGAATGAGGACAGAGAGAGAAAAGAGTGAGTGTAGCGATGACGGCTGATAGACGAGAGTGGAAGACAAAAATTTGCTGCCAACCTAGTGGGATAAGGGAAGAAATATTCACTATCGAACAAGCAGGGAAACGCCAAGGCGGCATCGGTATACAGTTGAGGTGCCTAAGGCACGCACTAAGTGTTTTTCCTCCACCTTTGTTGTCCGAACCGCCAAACTTTGGAACTCCTTGGCGAATTCCCAGTTCCCCAATGACTGTAATCTAGCGATTTTCAAGGCGAGAGTGAACCGGTTCCATCTAGGTAAGCGTGCTTCACCGTAGATCTCAATGTAACTTACCTTCAGGTGAATTGTGGTCAAGCGCTGACCTATTTAGAGTAGAAGAAAAAAGAAAGAAGAACATTTGTTGTTGCTTGTTCTAGCTGCAGAACTTCTCAGCGCCGGAGCCGCAGCAGGTGAACAAGGCGTTCTGGCGCACGTGTTCCATGGTGCTGGGCGCGTGCGCAGCCTCCGCCTTCAAGCAGAAGGTGCCCGTACAGCTGCACAGCTTCCCCGGGCCCGACAGTATGTATCTATGCCATACACTGATAAATATAAATATCGACGATCTCATTGGTGTAATGGTTACCATGCTGGACTGCCAATTAGAAGGTTCCGGGTTCCTGGCACTGCCAACATCTTTGTGCTGAACTAAATTTGTTGGCTGTCGGTCTGGGTGTTAAATATGTATGTATTTATATATAATATGTATGTATGTATATGTAGTATATCAGTGTGTGTTAGCAACCATAATACGAGCTAGAAATGGTTCAGTATGGGGCTAACTAGCTGTGTGTGAAAGTGTGAAAAAAAAAAAATATAATAGACTCTCAACCTTTTGGTGACAACCGCACTATGTGTATAGGTCAGGGATGAGAATACTAGAGAGGATAGCTGATTCTCAAGCAATTAAGTGTGGCACAGAAACGTTTCTCATAGCATGGCATAAGCAGCCCACTATATGTTCCCTGCTGGGACTCAGGACCTCTAATGAGGAGAGAGATATAGGCAATAATCCACCACGATGGCCAAGTGTCGACCTCGTTGGCGTAATGGTTACCATGCTGGACTGCCAATTAGAAGGTTCCGGGTTCGATTCCTGGCACGGCCAACATCTTTGTGCTGAACTAAATTTGTTGGCTGTCAGTCTGGGTGTGAATATTATGTATCTATATAAAATATGTATGTATGTACATATATGTTTTGTATCAGTTGTGTTAGCTACTATAGTATGAACTACAAATGGTTCAGTATGAGGTTAAACAGCTGTGTGTGAAATGTGTCCTAATATTTATTTATTATTTTTATTTATAATCATAATCATATTTATTGGTAAAAAATATTTTACAAGTCAATTCATACATCAATTTTTTTATAAAATATTATAACAAATAGAATATAAATATACTTCTGTACATTTTAGAGTTAAATTCGAGTATGTCATCAATCTAAAATTAAAACAATGTCAAAAAACTAGTACTTATATGTTATTTTGTAATATTTACAAATCTATATATCATAGAGAGTTTCAGCGTTAAAACTACATAAACTTGTTGCCTCGGTCACATTTTCAGGTAACTTATTGTAAATGGTTGGGCCCATAATATGTGTAATCTTAGTGGATTTGTGCAGCATCCTGCTCACGTCCCTGAGTCGGTCCCTGTATATACCTATACATGATGTCATTAAGAATGTAAATGTCATTGTCAAGTCCGCAGCGGCTCGTTCGTGTACGACGTGGACCTTCCCTCGCTAGCGGACTGGAAGCCCTCCCCGCAGGAGCTGAGGACTCTGGCCGCCGAATGCATCAAGCTTGCTAGGTGAGACACGACTTATATATAATACAGTGTAAACTCCACGTAACATCACTCGATTTAACGACAAACTCTCTATAGCGTCGAAATCAATTGGTTTTAGTTGGTTTAGCTTGTATTCTATCATCATCATCAGCCTGTCTGCGTCTACTGCTGGACATAGGCCTCTCCTAAAGCACGCCACGCGACCCTATCCTGAGCAAATCGTCTCCATCCACTGCCCGCTTTTTTGTATTCTATTTTTCTATTATTATATTGTATTCTATACAATGATGCTTTCTCTCCATTTAACGACCTACATTCGCCAAAGAACAAAAGCAACCGACGTAGCTCAACGCATCAGTAAGTTGAAGTGGCAATGGGCTGGTCACATCTGCCGCAGAACCGATAACCGCTGGGGTAGACGAGTTCTGGAGTGGAGACCGCGTACCGGCACACGTAGTGTAGGGCGTCCTGCAACGAGGCGGAGCGACGATGCGCAAAAAAGCGGGCAGTGGATGGAGACGAGATGCTCAGGATAGGATTTAGGATTCTCGTAGTCCACAAACGCTAAGCACAGGGACAGATTATACTCTTCGGTCTTCTGTGTAATCTGCCGGACTGTGTGTATGTGGTCTCATAACGCATGCATGTCGTATGCAATATATTTTTAATCTAAGCTATATACATAAATATTATCCCACTGGCCAGCTTTTTCCAGTTGGCGCGGAAGTCCACCAACCTTACGCCGTCGAGTTGGGAACCTCTTCATCTATCTAAGCCTATAAATCAGCCCACTACAGGGCAAAGGCCTCCCTACCGTCCCTCCACTTTTGTCTGTCCTGGGCAACGGTCTTCCAGTGTGGGTTGTGTGTGTCGAGGTCGTACCGCCATCTCATCTTGTGCCGGCCGGGACGCCGTCTATTTGATGGGCCCCATTCGGTGGTGGTTTTTGCCCAAAACGTATCCGGCATGCGGGCAACGTGTCCGGCCCACTCCCACTTCAGCATTCCGACTTTCCGAGCTACGTCTACTATCTTTGTTTGGGATCGAAGTGTGGAGTTTCGATAGCCCACGGAAGAACTTCACTCCTAACACACTTCGTTCCATAGCGCGCTGGCAAACCCCGAGTGCAGATTTCTGTTAACGTGTCAAAGACCAAGTCTGTGCGCCATATGTGAGAATGGGGGAGAATGCACATGTCCAGGAGTTTTCTTTTTAAGGACAGAGGTAGATTTCCTTTCATAAAGTCTTAAGTAACCAAAAGCTCTTCCAGGCGTTTTCGATGCGTCTGTTAACTTCTTTCCCTTGTCTCGCCTAGAAAGAAAGTAGTAAGCTGGTCACTACGCACCCACCAACTAGCAATGGACAAACACGGTGGGTTAAAATGTCCAAACCCCTACCAAATTTATGACACCAAATATAAATGCCAAAATAAGATAAAAATATACCTACAAGAACTAAGCTATGCCGAAACAGAACAACTAATCAGAAGCATCAAGTAGTAAAACTCTAGTACATACATACATACACACACACACACACACACACACACACACACATGGACATGGATAATCATAAGTCAACTACAGACACACTCTTTAAATACACTAACATACACACACATGCAAATACACGCACATAAGATTTTCTGACAAACACACACACACATTCATACATTGAAACACATAACGTTCAGTATACACTAATAAATAAACACTAATAATCATACACATAAAGTAAATAATCACGTCCAATATGTCACTACACCTATAAATTATGTCCCCACCCCACGCCCCTTAGAAAAGAAACTAGCTCTCACAAACTCAGGGTATCCTAGCGTGAGAGCTAGGGACCTACACAAATACTGTATAATCATTAAAAGTTAATATTATATAAAAGTTAATATGATAAATGTTTTGCTCAAATGTTAATATTATAATAATTTTAGTTTTTTCTATGTAATTTGTGTTATATGTACATATATGTGTGTCAAATAAATGAATTATTATTATTATAAACCTCTTCATATAAATGTTAAATTTTCAAATGCTTGTGTGCAGGAAGAGTCTCCCGCTGGAGCGGCTGGACATCAGCGAGGCGCTGGCGCTGGAGATGTTCGTGGCGGACGAGCACAAGAGCAGGCAGATACCCAGCATCGCCGCTAGGGATGGTATGCATACATTTTAGCGTTCCGTACGCAAAGGGTACAAATAAGATCCTTGTTACTAAAAAGTATAGATTTAGTAAAAGCAAAACAAACAAATCAACAACAATAACAAAAGAGTGAGGCTCGGTTGGAAAACGTCTGCTTTTCAATCTGACGGCCGTTGTTTCCCGGCCTTACTTTTACTTGGTGATCAGGTTGGTTTCCGCAGTCAGGTCCTCTTCAGAGCTCTCCCATGTAGCGTGCCGACCAGCCGGTGATGCTACTCCAACCAGCCGATCTCGCCGAGGAAGGCCAGTAACTCGCTCGCGCCGGCGCAGGACTCCCGCAGCGTTCTTGGTGATAAGAGGAACCGATGTCGCTGTTCACTCACGCTTGCACATTCTAGAAGCACATGCGTGACAGTTTCTTCCATGCATCCCGGCCTTCCACTAATGGCTTGTTTTTCAAGTTATGTGTGGATTTGCACTCGCTTTACGGTGAAGGAAAACATCGTAAGGAAACTGACACGTTTGAGGACTGCAATATCCGAAGACGTGTGTCATTCGCCAACCCGCACTTGGCCAGCGTGATAGAATAATGGATTATTCCATCACGCTGGCCAAATGCGGGTTGGACCACGCTGGCCATGTGCACATAACTTAAAAAACAAGTCATTGGTGTAGGGCTGGGATCGACCCGGGACCCGTCCGATTGAAAAGCAGACGTTTTCAGCACCGAGGCACACTCGCTTCATTGTTTAAGTAGTGTAAGCTAAATTAGACTTATTATCATTGACAAATTTGATTAAATTTTTGTGTTCTTATGGTTTGGTAATTTATCAGTAATCTTGTATGTATATTGCATTAAAAAATATATATATTCCATTAAAATAAATGTATATTGCAGGCATGGTGACGGTGTACCGCATGGGGTCGCACGTGGACATGTCGAAGGGCCCGATGGTAAGCAACACGGCGCTGATAGGCCGCTTCTCAGTCACCGCCGTGCACAAACTCATAGGTAAGTTACGGGCTGGACGTATATAGTAATACTAGCTGACCCGGCAAACGTTGTTTTGCCTTAATATTTATTTCTAAATATACAGTAGCTTATTCTCAGACCTACTGAATTCGCATATAAAATTTGGAAAAAATCGGTCAAGCCGTTTCGAAGGAGTACGGTAACAAACACTGTGACACGGAAATTTTATATATAAGATAATATGATAGTTCATTTATTGATAATAACGGATTATAACAAGTCAGAATTATTTTTTATTTATAGCAGTTGTTGCCCGCGGCTCCAATAAGTCGTTTTTTTGCGTAAAAAAACACGCGACTGTTACCTGCGGCTACGCCCGCGTGTAGTTCGAAGAAAATACGCCCTCCAAATTTCACACCCCCTAATTTCAAATACACTAAACTTTTATTTTGATTTTCCACCCCAATGGCATCGTCCTTAATGCACCTCTGGCGAGAGATTTCATAATTTTATTTCAACCATTTAATAATCTACTTAACTTGATAAATAAATTATTTTCTATTCAAACTTTCACCCCCATTACAAACCCTTAGTTCACCCCTAACAAAAAACTTGATATCATTATTTTTAATTTTACATAAACATTACATATTCCAAATATCATTGCTAAAAGTTCAAAAACAAAGAAGTTTCATACAAATTACCCCCTTTCACCTCTGCAGGGTGGAATATCCAAAAATTCGTTCTTAGTACGCGTCAACATACTAAAACAAATACACCCTACAAATTTCATACCAGCCTATAGCTCTAGGATTCATGAATGAATGAGTCAGGACAAACATTCTTATAGTATAGATTAAAACATTGTCATACAGCCAAGTTAAACACTTTATTACAATATATCCAGATTAATTTAATTCATCATTCAAGTGGTACTTCTCAGGAAACAGAGACTCAGGAAGAGAATTCCAAAGTTTTGCAGGCCTCACAAGAAAGGAAGAAGCGAAACGGCTTGTGCGAAACTTAGGGGTTTCGACTGTATATCTATGTCTCTTCGCTGAGTTTCATAAAGTGTTGTTGTAGGAAGCGAGGCGAGCGACGTGAAGCAGCTATACCGCGTGCAGGGCGTGGCGCTCCCCGCCGGGGTGCAGCTCTCTCACTTCGCCTTCTCCGTGCTCGAGGACAGGGCCGCCAAGAAGGTCAGTAAAAAAAAACAAACAAAAAAAACTCGTCGCAGTGTTCTTAGGGCGATGATATGTGCAATATATTAAATTTTTGCTGTTCTTTCCGTTTTAAATTATAAACGGGAAAAAAATACTGAAAAATTGGCAAAGCACGAGTCAGGTTCGCGTATGAAAGGTACCGTAGCATTCTTGTATGGGAGCCCTCCTTAAATATTATTTTATAAATTAACTAGCTGACCCGTCAAACGTTGTTTGCCTCACTTAGGAGTATGGAAAATAGATAGTAGCCGATTCTCAGATCTACTGAATACGCATATAAAAATTGGTAAAAATCGGCCAAGCCGTTTCGGAGTAGTACGGTAACTAACATTGGTGACATGGAAATTTTATATACAAGATTTTAAAGCTAATACACAATTTCTCGTAAATATTCTATGAAAGAATAGAGGGTATATCAAATGTATACCAATATGTATTATAAAGAGAAAAAGTGTGTTTTTTTGTTTGTTTGACGCGAATAGGCTCCGAAACTAGTGGACCGATTTGTAAAATTCTTTCACCAGTGGGAAGCTACATTATCCCTGAGTAACATAGGCTATATTTTGTTTCTCTTTGCAACTTATTATTATATTATGTCCGGGGGATATCCCTTTGGTAGATGGACATTATTTTATCATTATGACATATTTAGTTCCTATCACAATATGTTCTTTTCTGCATATTACTTTTATACAGCGAACTAGAGTTCGCTGCTTTTACAAAATAATATCGAGACGACCTCGTTGGCGTAATGGTTACCATGCCGGACTGCCAATCAGAAGGTTCCGCGTTCAATTCCCGGCACGGCCAACGTCTTTATGCTGAACTTAATATGTATCTATATAAAATAACTAATATATGTATATGTAGTATATCAGTTGTGTTAGCAACCATAATACGAACTAGAAATGGTTCAGTATGGGGTTAACCAGCCGTGTGTGAAATGTGTCCTAATATTTACTATCGATGTTTTACATCTGCCAGGCGTTCCGTGACGGCTCACATTTTTTTTTATTATTTGTTTTCTTTTCCAGAATCCAGCGCGGTCACCCATAAATGGAAGCTTTGAGCGAAAAGAACAGAAAAAGGCAGCAGCCTCGGCGTAAATAATGATTAATAGGTACCTAATAAGTAGTGTTTAGAATTAATCTTGATAGGTTATAAAAGTTTTAAGACGAATTAATGTATGTTTTAATTTTTTATATTAAAGTAACTATACTAAACTTAAGCAGTCCACGTTCTCACTGCTGGGACTCAGGGCCTTCTCTCACAAGAATTGAGTTATGAGCACATAATCCACCACATTGGCCAAGTACGGGTTGGCGCATGACACATCTTCGGATCGGTTACTTACAATCTTTCAGCGAATGCAAATTCCACACATAACTTGAAAAATAAGTCATTGGTGTAGGACTGGATTCGATCCGAGGTGTCGAAAACTGCATAGTAACGTTTTCCCGACAAGACAATAGCTCAAATTAAAAACAAATAATTTCTTGAAAAAAATCAAGTCCTGCATTTCATCAGCATTTAAAAGTAGTTTTTTAGAGCTAGGCTAAGGTGATCTGACGCAATCTTCAATTCTCAAGCTACGGTCGATGCGAACAGCACTTAGATGGGAGACCATGCAAGAGTATAATTTTAAAAGTGGAAATAAATCTAGGCTGTGGTTCAGATGACTCATTAAATTGTAGGTTCCGGCTGTCTTTGTATAGTATTAATTAACCAAGGTTTAAGGCCCTCGGCAGCTTGAAAACTCTCGACATCAGAGCCTAACCACTTAGCTCACTCAGAAAAAGAAGAAACGAAATACCAATTATTACATATTTTCTTTTTATTTACAACCTATATTATATACACAGATACAACACATATTCATACACTCGATTTACACATCAATTTCTTTTTAGATTTTTAAGGTGCTTGACCACCAGGGCATAGAACCGAACCTAGGAGCTAATTCGAGTCAGTGACATTAGCCAAAGATGTAGTAAGCCTAGTCTGGAATAACTGGCTTGAGAGGAGACTGCCAGAAGACACCGTTACGTGCTTGGCAATATATATTACAACTTGAGGGTGGTTGCTAGCCAGGCGAGCACAGGATCTTTAAAAGATAGAGTCAAAAAAGTTTTTATAAAGGAATCTATGAAGTTTTAGGTTTCTTTGCATCAGACTGCCCATCTTCTTCATTCCCTTGGAAGATAGGTTTCGGTTGAGTCTTCTTATAAGCCGGCGCCACCCAGAACGGATTCTCTTCAGCTTCCTTCGCATACTTCAATATGGCCTCTCTCGGGTCCTGCTCATCATTCACTCTCTTACTCAACCCAAGGTTCCTTATCACGAACGAACTTAGCGTACTTCCGGAGGCGGCCACTCGCCCACCTTGCCCTGAGGTTATTGGGAGATCCGGCCTCCTCGACTTGACTGGGTCCAGGCGGTCCTTTTCCATCTTCTTCTTGTTAGTTCTCAATTTCTCCTGTCTAAACAGAGGTAGCGCATGAGGAGTTATAATCTGCTGGGAGCTGATAATTTCCGAGCTATTTTTCTTCCTATGACTCTTGACTATGCAGAGTTTGGCTCCTCGAAGCGACTTCTTCTCATCATAGTAACATTTGACCATCCCGTTCCCACAACCCACGAAGATCTGATTCAATTTCGCGTGCCACACTGCTTTGATCACGTGTGACTTGGTGACTTCGACTTGTGTGACTTTCTCGAAGGTCTTCGTGTCATAGAAGAGAAGTCTGCCGTAATCTTGGCCTTTCTGGAGCGACTCAGCCGTGTATATCATAGCGTCGTCTGGACTGAAAGCGCAGTCGGTTTGTTCGTACCTGGAAAAGAGGTTGTCTATGACGGTTAGGGGTGTTTTAAATTGTCTCAAGTCCCAGAGTTTGAGGGTTTCGTCGTTGCTCCTGCTGGCTAAGTGGTGGCTTAGATAGGAGTAGGAGATGGAGGTGATTTCGGTTTGTTTCTGGTGCGCGTTACGCAGTAGAGCGGATGTGTTGACGAAGTTCCTGCGAGCGTCCCACATCTGTATGGAGCCGTCGTAGCAGCCGCACGCGATGGTGTTGGCGTCGCGGGAGTACGCGCACGATGTCGGGTTGGTCTTCAGACCACCTTGCTGGCGGGCCTGCGAGGGAGAAGGGAAACGAAATAAGTTTTATGACACAATAGAGTGTTTACGAAAAATTGTTTTTATTTTTTATTATTATTTATTTAGTGTTATTCAAGAGTGAAGGATATTTAATATAATAATCATAGTCAATATACAATACATAGGTTGAACACATAAAGTCACAAAAATTGGCCTCCATTACTAAAAAATACAATTTTAAATAAAATACCATCCCGTGAGTAAGTAGGTTGGTAATGTGACATGAGCAAAATCTTAAATTTACAGTTTAACTAGCTGACCCGGCAAACGTAGTTTTGGCTCAATTAGGGGTGTGAAAAATAAATAGTAGCCGATTCTCAGACCTACTACTTGTTACGCATATAAAATATGGTAAAAATCCGTCAAGCTGTTTCGGAGGAGTATGGTAACTAACATTGTGACATGGAAATTTTATGTAGTATATATGATTAAATGGTTAAAACTATAAAAAAAAAACTTGTTGACCATCTAAAGAACAACCCTAAGAATTTTAAACCTTCCTCAGAACCCTATTCTGTCAATTTTGATTTTACCACTCAGATTTATCAATATGTAAAAGAAATTAAAATAAATGACCAAGAGCGAGTTGGGCTCGCACATGAAGAGTTCCACACCATTTTTGTAAAATATTCATTAAATAATTTATTTTTAAAATAAACACATAATTAAATATTCTGTGAATTTTTAGAGGTGAAACAAAATACAGGGAAAATTTGATTCACGAAAAATCGACCTACATGCGGGCGGAGCCGCGGGCAATAACTATTCTGTATATTCAAGCCAAGCCAAGATATTGCAGCGTGTCGGGTATGTTTGCTGATGCACGGGTTCCTGATTTCTTTACGGTTATTCGATCCCGTATTGCTTCCTTCTGGGATACAATACGGAGATCGAATAATGGTACACTGCAGTACGTGCCTGTACGAGGATTTACACAGTCCCATGAACCGGTTCTGGATCATCACCCACCAGACTGACAACAAAAAGTGACAACTTTTATTTTTTATACTATGATGACCTAACGTTTTATTTTATTTTTAAATTTATTTTTTAAGTATTTTAAAGTATTATTTTAATTATTAGTACATTGTTTCATAATGGGTTGTGTTATTTTACCTGAAATAAAACTTATTATTATTATTCAAAGTTGTGTGTGTGTGTGTGTGTTTACCTTGATGAGTTGCTTGTGTCGTAGTGTGGAGCTGGTGTCCCATATCCTGAGCGTGCCGTCAGAGGCACACGTGAGGAACTCGGAGCGCGTGTGAGGGTGCCAGCAACCACTGTTCAGAGCTGATGTGTGCCCCTTAGTTCTGGAATGTTACATTTATAAATACAGATACCTATTGGTAGACTAGCTGACCCGGCAAACGTTGTTTTGCCTCACTTAGGGGTATGAAAAATAGATAGTGTAGCTTATATGACACGTTCGTAGAATTACCATAGCAGCGCCATCTATTGATTACTTACTCAACCCAGTCGAAAGGTATCGACATCTGTTAGAATCATTTGGAGTTAACAGATAATTGTGACTGTCAAATAATAACAGACAATAATTAGCAATAAATTAAAATTGCGACTATAATTTGAGATTTAAACTATCCTATATCTCAAGTTGGATCGAACTGCACATGGTGTGCGAATTTTATTATAATCGGTTAAGTGGTTTAGGAGTCCATTGAAGACAAACATTGTGACACGAGATTTATATATATTAAGATAAGATTACATTTGAGGATATTGTCAATGTGACGAGAAAGGATTGAGATTTTCCACTTCTGAATTTTCTTTCTGATAGAAGGATGCTATATACACAGACTCAAGACAAATGTTTGAATGAATATAATCTGTCTTGTGACAGGACCTGGTTGCTCTTTTCATACGGTGGTCTAAAGTAAGTTTTTTACCTAGGCATTATTATACAATTTTTATTTTATTTGATTTATAGGTGAGCAGCATTATGCTGATGTGCCTATATCACACTGAGTTGAAATTATTTTTTAATAGTTCACATAATGTCCACTGTTCAATGTCAATGTTTAAAGTTCACTGGTGCACTGATCACAGGTTAGCAAGAGATATATTAAAAATTGTATATACAGGCCACCACTACTAGCATATAGTTAGTAGTGGAGGTCTGTTTTCCGAAGTTAAGCCTTTTAGCATATCCTGCATCTAGTTTGTAATAGTAAATTATAAAGATCGTTCTTTTTGCTTGTGACAGTACGTAGACGGAATATGTCTTGGACGAAAATGATGTTTGTATGTGTATCATAAACCAATGTTGCTATTTATATCCAAAACGAGTGTAGATTTTAATGCGGTAGTCAATGACAGGTTTGTATATGATAAATACATATGAGTATAGCATAGCAAATACATACTAAGCCATCAATACATTTTGCGAAGTGTAGACTAGAAATGCAGAGCTCGGGACCACCATTCAATGGCTATTAAAATATTTACCAAATGACATAAATATTGATAATATTACAAATTTCCAGCAAACATAAAAAAATTACTAATCATAAAAAGCTATATTCTTCATTTAGATAATCTTCTTAGGATAGAAGATTATCTAAATGAAACAGAAAACTCATAAATAGCCGGGTAAAATGACAAATAACTGTGAAATGACATAATAAAGCAATAAATTATTTGACTTTGACATGTTCTTAGGTGTCACCATCACTGCTCACCAAGAGACGATGCAGTAATTTTTTATCTATTTTTAAATTTGTTTTCTTTTCGACAAAGAAGATACTTGACACTCACTTGGCCATATCAGCAATATACTGGTCTCCCTTCACACACTCAAGCTGTTCGAAGCCGTCCCGGTCCAGCACCTTGGCCTGAGCGGAGCCACTGATGACCAGGATACTGTCCCCTGTGGCGGAGTACTGCAGACAGCGGATGGGGTGGTTCTCGCACGGCTGCAGGGTACGGAAGGAACGGAGGGACGAGTCCATGCCTGGAATTATAATTAATATAATAATAATAGATATTGTCGCGAAGCTCCCAGAATAGAATGTTCTAGAATACACACGAACACCTTCGGTCTCACTTTCACACATATTTGTTGTCTCACTGCTACAGTAACTCGAACATTCTATATTGTACTGGGGAGTAGTATAGAAGATTCGAAAACTTCCCGAACGCCGCCTGTTTGTTTACGTATGTAAACAAACATCTTCTATCTCACTCACACACTACCTCGAATTCTCCTGGGGAATAGTTCCGAACGTTCGATATGAACTCACGAGAGCTTGTATGATCGGGTATAAAAGAGCGGACGGAACGATCGGAGGACAGTTATCTGCGAGATGTCGTAGAGTTAACTGCGAGTTGTCGGAGAGTTAACTGCGAGCGATATCCCGAGCGAAAAGTGTGATTAATGTCTACGAGTGTACGAATCCGGCGAGGAATAAGGATTGCGACTGCACACGATTTGGACGTTTCGACGAGTTGGAAGACCAGACACGTATCAGCGTGGGGATTCCATACTTAATAAATCCTAGTTATCCACGAAACCGACTTTTTAGTCATATACCCAAACCTTTATCCCGAGTGCCCCGTCCAGCACGTAACAATATATTTATTAATGCATTTGATTGTGCTTAAATGCTATTTTACATAATTATAACTAGATGACTTAACAAGAAATTATTATATAAGACAATGTGGAATGTGGTTTTAGCACTTGGGTGCCCTAGCTCCCATAGTAGGATACCCTGTGTTTGTGGGAGTTAGGTCTCTTCAATGAGCATTAATCAAACTTTGTTAATTACTAATCTGTTGAAAGCAAAATTAACTAGATTATAATTAATTAATTGAATTTAATTAAAAAGTACATAGATCAATTGCATTAATTAAAAGTTATTATCATTCATCTTATAAAAATATTAAATAGTTTAAAAATAAAATAATAGGTACATCATTAGTTTCATTATTTTGAAACAATAATTATTACAAATTTAATCAAAATGAGAAAATCTTTAAGAAATGATAAAAAAGTACATACTTAGATCAATTGCATTAATTAAATATCATTCATCTCATAAAACTAGTTAGTTAATAGTTAAAAATAAAATAATAGGTAGATCATTAGTTTCATTATTTTTTAACAATAATTATTACTAATTTAATTAAATATTATGATCATTCATCTTATAAAAATAGTTAATAGTTAAAAAATAAAATAATATTAATAAAATAAGTTTTTTAATTCACTGGGAAACTAATAAATTATAAATGTATTTTTAGGACATGATGAACCACACTATTATTTAATTATGGTGGTAGATCCCTATTGCTCATCTATCTAGCTATCATCCTCAAGTTGAAAACCTGCTGCCACAAATTGTAGCAGCTTCCTTGAGAGCAAGTAATTCCAGACTAGGTATACTTCACCTTCAACTAGTGTTGCAGACTCATGTGGTTGCGACCAAATGTCAAGATGTAAATTGTAGATAAAATCTAGTATACTTTTCATAGCACAAGTTAACTGACCTGCAAAGTCCCAAAATGAAACATCATAGTCAATGGAGCCTGTTGCCAGTCGTGCCCCCGACGGGTCCACAGCTAATGCCACCACAGCTTTGGAACCATGGTGCATTTCCACCTGTGTAAGAAACATAATTATTAAGATCCAAAATCTATCTAAAAATTAGAAAAACTAATCATTCAAATATGAAATTTTAATACATACTTTTAATTCAAGCTTACCTCATGAGTGTAAGGTATCCTTTTATCCAAACTGGTGTCTTCATCATCAGAACCGCTTAAATCATCATAACTGTCTTCATCCTTATCACTATCTGGTTTATTTTCAGATAACTTTGCAGGAATTGGTGGTCCTATTGGTTCCTCTTTTTCATCATTTTTGGCTAGACTTGGAGGCAAAGGAGGTCCTATAAGATCTCCGTCATCATCATCTTCGTCTACAGCCTGGCTTGTTTCAGTTGGAACCTCTTTTTCGACAGTAATTTGTTTTCTTCTGCTAGCCTCGTGAGCCGCTTTTTTCGCCTGCTCTACCATCTCAGCTATGTCGACGTTTTTGGCTTTTTTACCAAAATTTTTGAAGCCAATCGTTTGCTGTATCTGCTGGGTCTCTAAATCGTCAGTGATTTCATCGACTTCCTTGCTCTCCTGGATGGGAGTGCGGCCGAAAGTACCGAATCCAGAGGTTGTGCCCTCATTGCTTTCGTCCACGTTCCCGGCCAATGTCGCCGATTTGAAGCTTATTCTACCGAAGGATATACCTTTCCGACTCATTCTTGAAAAGTATATTGCATAAATTCTTATTAATTTCGATTCCTATTACTTTAGAAACAACGGAGGCTTTTGAATTGCTTCTACTGATCAGGCACCATGGAATGGTATAATGGCTGGTTCAATAACATTACACACACTTATAGAATGCTTTTATTAAATTCCTTCGGTTGTAACGAACGATTTATATTGAAATATAATAAAATATAAATAACTCACTGCAGAAACACGAAACAAACATTTTCTTTATTTATTACTATTTTGACATTGACAGCTAAGTTTTTATGACAAAAGTTTGTGGCAAAAGTATGAATTTTTATTTATAAGTAAAATAAAAAAATCTATAGCTAACGTTATCGAACAAAAACTATTCAGAGTTATTCTTTTGATATTAAATTTATCATTATCACATAAATAAATAATGTTAAGGGCATGTATTAATCATCCAAAGCCTGATGCCAAAAGAAAAGAAAAAAGAAACAAAACATTGAAAAAATAAAACAAGGAATCGTTTATTTTGCGGACAAGTAAAATTAAATAAAGCCGACACTCAGGTAAGAATAAGAATTAAGAACCGAAGTCATGAAGTAATTTATCTATAGTACTTAATATAAATTATTAGGAGAATAACTAGGTACTAAAGTTCTCATGTTAGAAAAATGTGATATAGGGCACTTAATTTTAATTGTCGGTACTAAAATATTTTATACATAATTTCCGTAGAACTTACTTGAAAGATTGGCATATTTTAGTGAACAGTATCAAGAAAGCGATTACGCTGAAGTGCATCAGATTCCTTTTGAGTTTGATGACGCATGTTAGAGGTCAGTTGGAAAGCATAGTAAGTCGGGAATTTATTTTTTCTAAACTTATCTCTTTGTGAATAAGTCGATAGTTTATATTAGCTAATTTTCTTAGTCTGAGACGGGATTAATTGATTAATTAAATTAGGATCAGAGTTAAAATACACTTCTGAGAGAGAAGGTGCTTAATATATTTTTTTTTATTAGAATATGAGAAACTTATACTTGAAAAAAGCCTACTATTATCGAATTTTTTTTTTTTGTACCGTCCAGGTAAATATAACAGGTTTATGAAAGCATAAACAGATTAGGTCTTAATATCTCCATCCATATGTATGGCATTAGTACCATAGTAAAAAGTAAGATGAATATAAAATATATGTATAGTCATCTTAGTAAAATTTGTTTTTTTTTTCAAGTTATGCCTTTCTTAAATTAGTAATGGTACTTAGTACCTAGTTAAATTAAAAAGCTACAGATTGAATTAAGGGATTAATTTAAATTAAATTTAGTAAAAACAGTGGAATAAATGAATTTACTTCATTACTTACATTATAAAAATATTCAAGAAACTTAAAATAATGTTACTATACAAAAATAAGCAATGCTTAACGCCTGTGCGATGCCAAAAATGCCACCCCTATATGGTCTCCACCTTAAAAAACATTTCACAAAACAAAATATAACCTAGTGATTTACAAGGCGAGGCTGTTCCTTCTAGGTAAGCGCGCTTCACCGTAGACCTCAATGTCACTTACCATCAGTTGAATTTGTGGTCAAGCAAGCAAAAAAAATCACAAAATAATTACATAATTTAAATTTATTAAAACAATTAAGAAGTATGTATATACATTTTGTAAAAACATTTAACATATTTAAAATTTATTAAAAGAATATAACATCATTTTAATTTAGTAAAAATAATTTATTTTATTTCATGATATTGAATTTATGTAACTTGCTCACAACGGGTCGCATTTATCATTAGGGTCAGCTCACACCGAGATACGATGGCAGCATCGTGTCTCGGTGTCTCGCGCAGATTTTACATAGAGCGATTCAGAATATACTTTATTTACTACTCAATAAGATACACATTTAATTGTGAAAACAAGTCGCGAGGCGTCTCGAGGTGTAGCGCTGCGCAGCGCAACGTATCTGAATTTTTCACAATGAAATGTGTATCTTTTCTTGTAGTAAATAAAGTATATTTCGAGTCATACCATAAGCATAAGCAGCCCACTATACGTTCCCACTGCTGGGACTCGGGGCCTTCTCTCACTAGGAGAGAGATATAGGCCATAATCCACCACGCTGGCCAAGTGCGGGTTGGCGGATGACACACGTCTTCAGATATTGTGGTCCTCAAACATGCCGGTTTCCTCACGATGTTTTCCTTCACCGTAAAGCGAGTGCAAATCCACACATAACTTGAAAAACAATTATTGGTGTAGGGCCGGCATCGAACCAGAGGCCGTCTGATTGAAAAGCAGACGTTATACCTACCCAGCCACACTCGCTTGTTTATATATTTTGAGTCGCTCTGTGTAAAATCTGCGCGCAGCGTCGCGTTTTGTCGCGTCTTGGTGTGAGCTGACCCATAGGCTGCGTCGGCGCAGCTTGTAATTAGACACGTCACGTCAATCACCGGCGTCTCATAATCTCATTCCTGTCCAGATCGCGGTCGGCGGCGGTCGTGCATCATGCTGCGTCTCACACTGCTGTGCCTCGCCTTTGGCGCTGTTTTTGGCAAGATTATAGACAAAGGTGAGGTTTTATTCTATTGTTTAATATAAACTTTTTGCTTATAGATAAGTAGTTGGGTTATAAGTTGATATTTGACCTCTACCCTCAATACAAAAACATAAGGCAAACTGATACAAGTTAGATGTTTGTATATCAATTTCCATGTTTCCTGTGAAGTAAGAGTATATGATTGTACATTCTCTTATTATCCACATTAAGGCATGGGCATCTTGAAATTACAGTTTTACTTTGTAGAAATGAATGGTTAAAAATTATTGAAAAAAATACTTCATCATCATCCACAGCCGATTCTATCCCACTGCTGGGTATAGGCCTCTCTCCTGTCATGCCATTTGTCTCGGTCCTGTGCCAATCTAGTCCAGGTTGGACCCGCGAAAAAAATACTTATAAAATGAATAAAACTCTAAGAAATTTTATACCAATTTTAGTAGGTACCTAACAGATATATCAAAATGTATAAATATGCAATAGGTTTTTTTTATCTAATTAATTTGTCAGATAAATCTTAAGGGTTCATAGTTGTTGTTCTTTAGATAGTTTGTAAGCAATTTTTTCAATAATTCTAACCAAATATGAGCTAAGTAATAATATAAGTGGCCAGGCTCTGGTGTGGAGAATATGGGCCTCTGACTTGGCTTGACGACTGCTTGTACTAAAGCTACTGACCCATAATAACCCACATCTACAGATGCTGCCCCTCAATGGAGCCCTGTGTACAGTGTGAAAGGTCTTCTCAACATCCCCTACGCTGAGCTACATGAGCCCTTCTACGCTTGGTAAGAATATCTTAATATAACATACTAGCAGATCGTCCCGGCTACGCACGGGCTGTAAAATAATCTGTTGCAAAAAAAAAACAAAATATAGCTTATGTTACTCGAAAGTAATGTAGCTTCCCAACGGTGAAATATTTTTTCAAATAGGTCCAGTAGTTTCAGAGCTTATTCGCGTCAAACAAACAAAAAAACATACTTTTCCTCATTATATATTGGTATAGATATAGAAGATAGATAGATTATAAAATAAAATAAAATTATTTATTGACCTGCAACATCTCATCACTTTTGGCAAGTCATTTACATTTTGTTTAAGCAACACAGAATTATATTAACTAAACTTAATTATTGTAACATAGACTAAAATTGTAAGTATTTCAAATTGGGGATGTTATTATATAACATATTATAAGCTATAGTATATGGCTTTGCATGGTAGTAGAGAATCTTCTACTACTTGTCTGGCTAGCTGCCATTCTTCTTTGCCTTCACCTTTTCCCACTATGTGGGGTCGGCACAGCCCGTTTTTTGCTTCCACACTCTTCTGTCAGCCGTCATATCTACATTCACTTCTTTCTCTTTCATATCCTCTTTCACACAATTCATCCACATCTTCTTAGGTCGTCCTCTACTTCCACTACCTTGTACAATCATATTCATACTTCTCCTAGTTACATGCTTCTCCTCTCCCCTGGCTAGCTGCCATTCTCGACTTGAAAAACTGTGGACAAACACCCTATAGTGTTTCAGCAGCGTTATGACAGCTAATAATTCCAAACTAGGCATGAGCAGAGTGTCGTTGACTCGTCAGCTTACACATCCTTCTGGTCAAAGACCCAGCTGTAGATGTTTCTGTAAGAAAAGTCAGACAAAAAAAATATCAAAATAGTAAGTTAATCCGGGCTAGGGTCTAAACCCTAATTTATCTCTCTAACAAATTTTGTCCCAATTGTTTCAGCCATTTGAGTGTGAAACAGTAACAAAAATACATACATACATTCCTCACAAATAAAGGCATTTATAATATTAGTTAGATTAAAATGAAACAAGAGAAAATCTAGAAAGGAATAATTGATTGACGTATATGCAATTAAACCTTAGCTCAAAGTCTTTTTTCTAATTGTTAGTGTATTATTTTATAATATTAAATGTAAACATATTGTGGCTCAAAAATGTACACATATTATACATACATATGTATGTTTTCATGTTTATAACATGCCCTAGTAGAATGTTATCATGAAGTTACTAATTTAACTGCTAAGAAGCTTATCAGTTCATAACAAAAATATTTACTCACATTCTTCCAAGTAAACTAATATCTGTCTACAACTATAACATATTTGCTTATAACTTTATAAAACTAAGTACCTACCTCTAGGACCAATAGTAATTTTCCTGGAATGTAATTGAGGAAACAAAAACGCTACAAAGTTATAAACATACTAATATTACAAATGAAAGACAGAATGAAAAGCTGTATTAATGCACGAAAAAGAAACATTTATTAATTCACTTCTTGTCTCAAATACTTGTGTGTGTTTGTTTCTTCTTCACACTCGTATGGCTGAATTGGTTTCGATAATATGGATATACAGTGTAAACTCCATGTAACGTCACTCGATTTAAACTTAACTGATATACTACATACACATAAATACATATATTATATAGATACATATTTAACACCCATACCGACAGACAACAAATTTAATTCAGCACAAAGATGTTGGCTGTGCCGGGAATCGAACCCGGAACCTTCTGATTGGCAGTCCGGCATGGTAACCATTACGCCAACGAGGTCATACATTTCAATGACAATCATTAATTAGGTATTTTTAATTTCACTTATGCAGAATTTTAAAAGTTTTTAGCTGAGATATATACTTTATTTATTGTCCTACATTGATTTAATTTGCTCTGAATATAAGATTATTGTATTAGCAGTATTTCTGCTTGCGTGTACTAATTACAGTTATTTCTAGGTCGGTGTAAAGTTATGCTATGTATCATGTTTTTTTTTGTATACATGCAGATTATAAACATAATCTAGGTTAGGCATTTAGAATACCTAAAACATTCTAACGATTTTTATCCTAGTCTTCTTATATGTATAAAATTTCCATGTCACAATGTTAGTTACCGTACTCCTCCGAATCGGCTTGACCGATTTTTACCAAATTTTATATACATATTCAGTAGGTCTGAGAATCTGCTACTATCTTTTTACCGTACCCCTTTTATTTTAATTTTTTAGTAAATAATTTATAAGGCAAAACAACGTTTGCCGGGTCAGCTAGTAATATTATAAATGCAAAAGTTTGTGTATAACTAGTTAGTGTGTCTGTTTGTTACTTCTTCACACTCAAACGGCCTATGAGATACATATTTAACACCCAGACCCACAACCAACAAATTTATTTAAGCACAAATATGTCGGCCGGGAATCGAACCCGGGACCTTCTGGTTAGCAGTCCGGCATGGTAACCGTTGCGCCAACGAAGTCGTCAAACCTACCAGTTTATACCCTATCAGTTTATACCCTATCAGTTTATAGAAAAATATATTTAATGTCAGACACTCCATTTTTACTGTCTTATTGTAATACTAGCAGTTGCCCGCGGCTCCACTCGCGTGTAGGTCGCTTTTCGCGTAACCTGTTTAACATACTAAATAAAGAATTTTCCATACAAATTTTCACCCCCCATTACAAACCATTAATTCACCCCTGGCAAAAAACTTGATATCATTATTTTTAATTTGACATAAACTATATATATTCCAAATTTCATTGCTATAAGTTTAAAAACAAAGAAGTTTCATATAAACTGTTTTACCCTCTTTCACCCCCTTAGGGGTGGAATTTCCAAAAATCCGTTCTTAGTACGCGTCTACATACTACAACAAATACACCCTCCAAATTTCATAACCCTAGGACCAGCCGTTTGGGCTCTGCGTTGTCTATAGTCAAAGTCAGCGTTGTCTATAGTCAAAGACAAAGAGTCTTATAGTATAGATATGTATACTTCATATGATTATTATTTAACGAAACAATAATGTTTAAAGCGAGGCAGCATAGCAATAAAGGTGGTTGACCTGCCGCTGCCCTTTTATATCTGATACCAACTTGCTGTAGATATATCTACTTGCTGTGAACTTATTCGCGTTTGCCTTCTATATTATTACTAGCTGACCCGGCAAACGTTGTTTTGCCTTATAAATTATTTCTAAATAGATAGTAGCCGATTCTCAGACCTACTGAATACGCATATAAAATTTTGGTATTGATCAGTCAAGCCGCTTCGGAGGAGTACGGTAACTAACACTGTGACACAGAAATTTTACATATAAGATTATTCTCTGTTTATTATGGCCGAGAAAATTAAATTCGAGAGTTTTGTTTAATTACAAAAATTGTAATTAAACATTGTTTTGCCTTTTGTAGATAATTCTTATTAAAAATAATATGTTATCCGTGTTAGTACGGGATAAAATGTAAAAAATGTGTTAATCCAGAGTCTTATTTTTTTTTTTTTAATTGGTCAGTGCTTGACCACAATTTACCTACTACATACTACAAATACCAAATTTCATCGAAATTGAAATTGGTTGTGCCGTTTGAGCGTGAAGAAGTGACAAACATACACACAAACTTTCGCATTTATTATATTAGTAGGATATACGCTACTTCAAATTCCAATTCAAAATTTTCTTTATTCAGACTACAGAAGGGGTCCATGGGTTAGTAATTACAACTTAAAAATAATGTTAGTATCTGGTGAAAAATAAAAATTGGAAATGTGAAGCAAAATCTGTCTGACTGCTACAAGGAAAAAAAAATAACAAGGAAAAATAACAGGCAAATAATAAATTTTGTTATAAAAAAGTATAATCAGCCAAATAAGAGTAGGAATTCCGCACGAAGGGTTCCGTAGTATTATCGATAAATATAGCAATAAATCTTGTTACTTGTATGGGAACCTACTCAAGGCTTCATCAGATTTATCAATGTAAAAAACTAATTTTGGTTTTTTAAAAACAAATTTTTATTTCTAATACGTATCAAAATGTGTATAAATATTCCTAGAGTTGTTTTTTTAGACGGTATTTTAACTATTTTTTTGATATTTTTTACCATTTATGATTTATGACGAAAATACTTAATATTCGCCTTAAATGTATTTTTTTCCATTTTTCTTCTTCTTCGTATGAGCTAAGTGACTAATCTCTGGTGTCGAGAGTTTTCAAGCCTGAACGAAGGCCTCTGACTTGGCTTAACGACAGCTTGTACTAAGAGAATAACTGCCGGGACCTACAATTTAGCGTTTCATCCGACCCACGGTAGCGCCCAGATAATTTATATAATTCTTACCGTTGTTAGTATTTGTTGTTATAGCGGCAATAGATATAATATGTCTACTCTAAAGCTACCACTGCTTATGAAATATAGACAGACGGACAGACAGACGGACAGCAGTGGCTGATTAATAAGGTTCCGTCGGTACACTTTGAGACGGAACCCTACAATAACGAAAACTAAACTTAACCTATTGACTCAGGCGTTACTTTGCGGAAATCCATTGTAAATAGAAGACAAAATTAAATATTTAGTGTACTTCCGCTGTGATCCGAAATCCAAATTAAGACAAGTAAAGGAAAAATTAACTTTAAGATAAATTAACTAAGATTAACGTTACCGAGAGACTCTCTCGACTTGTCGTTCGAAGAGTCAGCATCTCCTGATGATGCCTTGTGGTTAGGCGAAACACGTGTAGAGTTAAGAATTTCAGAATTGTGATAGGTAACGTTAATCTTAATTAATATTAGTTAATTTATCTTATAGTTAATTATTCTTACTTAATTTTTCCTTTACTTGTCTTAATTTGGATTTCGGATCACAGCGGAAGTACACTAAATATTTAATTTTGTCTTCTAAAACTAAACTTATCAGTGTGTCTGTCCTCTAACACAAATATACATAAGAAATGTAAATGGGAGCATTTTGTTTATGTTTATATGAACTTTATCTAGAACATGCTCAGAGGTTAGGTCGAAGCTCTCTGATAACATACAAACAGCTGTACGTCATAACTGTAATTATTGTATCTTGTATATTATGTGACAGCCTCTTGACATCTTAGATTTAATTATTTTATCTAGGGTAAAAGATAAAAGATGTAGGGGTGTAAAAAGAGGGGGTAAGAGTAAGATATTTATGTGACTTCTTTTTTGGGCATAAATACTAAATAATCTTTATTTACTTATTATTTTACAATTTCTTTTCTTTATTTGGGTATTTATCACCAAAAAAAGAAGAAAATAAATTATAATAATAACCTTGATAAACATTGTAAACTGTTCACGTAAGGCATCTTAATATTTTCGCGTAGAAAACGGTCACACTTACTTATTATTAAAAGTTGGAATGAGTCCAACAGTTTCGGTCCGCCGCCGACGAGATCCGCGCGTGCACGCGCGGATCTCGTCGGCGGCGGTCCGTGTAACACTCGCCCCTGAAGATGGTGCTCGGAAAGCACCGAAACTGTTGGACTCATTCCAACTTTTAATAATAAGTAAGTGTGACCGTTTTCTACGCGAAAACCTTGATAAATACTAACCTATATCCCCAAAAAAAGAAGGCATAAAAATGGTTGCCTGTAAAGTCGGTTTTACGGGCGAAGATTTTACGTGACAACGTCTGCCGCGTGCTGCGCGCGCGGCAGACCGATCATAGTTGAGTGGGAGAGAGACGCAAGGCATTCGGCGGGCCTCTCTCTCGTTCGGTGACTCATCGTAACGTTACCGGGCATTACACTTTTTCATAAGTGACTCCCAGCCGCAACCTAATTTAAGACGTTGTCACGTCAAAAATATATTTCTCTTTTTCTCTCTCTCCCTCTGAAGGAAGCCGTCGGAACACTCTGTTAGGTGTTTGGCGACAGATTTGTCAACTACGTATGAGCTAAGTGGCCAAGCTTTAATGTTGCGAGTTTTGCAAGCCGCCCGAAGGCCTTAGAATTGGCTTAACGACTGCTCGTACTAAGTGTAACAGCCAGGACCTACAATTGACATGTCATCCGACCTACGGTAGCGCCCAGATGAGAAAGCCACTAGAAGAACAACAGTCTTGTGCACCCATCCAAACAGAGGCATACAGACAAATCACCTTAGCTAGCCGAGCTACAGGCGCTAAAGTTAATACTTTGGATTGCCAAATTTAAAAAAATAACAAAAGCGATACAAATACAAATCATTTATTGATAACACCAAAGTTACAAGTCAAATAATATAATATCAGTACAAAAGTATATGATATATATCAATGTCAATTTTCACTTATATTCTAGTAATATAATATCATTACAATAGTATATGATAGGCAGCCATTTGGTTTGTAACCCATACTTGAAATTTAACCCATGTTTTTTATAATGATTCCAGGTACGACAGTAACAATGGCCAATCCCGCATCGATTACTACGGTGGAATGGTCAAGACTTATCAGCTTACAGCGAAGACCTATGGACCTTATGGGACTTCTGTTAAGGTAAACCTGAGTTACCTGAGGTACCTGATTAATTAATCATTATCATCAGCTTGTATCATTCTTAGGAGAGTTGTAAAAATATGTAATTTACCATTTTTTCTCCTCCTTCTTAACTTAGGCAAATAATTTCAAAAAAGGAAATGACAAGTACTATAGTAACTAACTAATAAAGGACTAAAAATATAAATAACCAGCTGACCCGGCAAACGTTGTTTTGCCTCACTTAGGGGTACAGCGCCATCTATTGATTACTTACTCAACCCAGTCGAAAGGTATCGACATCTGTTAGAATCATTTGGAGTTAACAGATAATTGTGACTGTCAAATAATAACAGACAATAATTAGCAATAAATTAAAATTGCGACTATAATTTGAGATTTAAACTATCCTATCTCTCAAGTTGGATCGAACTGCACATGGTGTGCAAATTTTATTATAATCGGTTAAGTGGTTTAAGAGTTCATTGAGGACAAACATTGTGACATGAGATTTATATATATTAAGATTAATGAATGTATTCCCACTTGTACAGTTGGCCCCGGTGAGCACAGAGAGCGAGCTGAACAAGATGACGTGTCTGCAAGTGAATGCTAGCTCGGAGCAACCGCAAGATGTCCAGTCCGTACTGCCTGACATGACCGACTTCAAGTATATTGGTAAGGATATTACTAATTGTAATGTAATTCAGAGTCAGTGAAGAGACACCGATACAGAGTTGAAGTTCCAAACTTTCGTACATAACGCTTTGCGTCAACCTTTATTGTTAGGACTGCGAAGCTTTGGAACTCACTACCTGAGTCTCTGTTTCCTGAGAGATATCATCCAGGGGCCTTCAAAAGTTAATAGGTATCTTCTAGGTAGGCGTGCCACACCGTAGACTGCAGTGCAGCTTTACATCAGGCTAGCTGTAGTCAAACGCTAACCTATCAAGGAAAAAAAAAATTTACAGATGGTCCCCGGGGGTACGACAGAGTGACTTCAAGTATTTTGGTAAGGTATTATATACTATTCCTACTTGTACAGTTGACCCCCGGGAGCACAAATGAGTGACTGTCAGTATATTGGTAAGGATATATTATTCCTACTTCTACAGTAGGTCCCCGGGAGCACGAGAGAGTGACTTTAAGTATATTGGTAAGGATATATTTTTCCTACTTGTACAGTTGACCCCCCGGAAGCACAAATGAGTGACTTCAAGTATATTGGTAAGGATAAACTATTCCTACTTGTACATTAGGCACCCGGGAGCACGAGAGTGACTTTAAGTATATTGGTAAGGATATATTATTCCTACTTGTACAGTTGACCCCCGGGAGCACAAGAGAGTGACTTTAAGTATATTGGTAAGGATATGTTATTCCTACTTGTACAGTTGGCCCCCGGGAGCACGAGAGAGTGACTCTCAGTGTATTGGTAAGGATATATTATTCCTACTTGTTTGGTCCCTGGGAGCACAGAGACTTGCTTCAAGTATATTGGTAAGGTATTATATTCCTAATTGTACATATATTTCCAAGATTACACATAGAATTCTCACAGATTTATCAATAGGAAAAAAACTGGTTCAAAAAATATTTTTACCTGTTTTATTTCCAAATCATGATTACGATTGATACCAAATTGAAAATAAATATTTTTAGAGTGGTTCTCTAGACGGTCTTTTAGCTATTTTTTATCGTTTACGATTTTTCGCGGATAAACTTTTAATTCAAAACTTTGCCCTTACCACCGCCTTTATACATCTCTACAACGTGGCATTAAAAGCTTGTTTTTTTGTCTTAATACATCCGTAAAATGTAGCATTAATAATAATAATCATCTGAGATATTTCAGATAAAATAACATAATACCTTTATTATATGTATAAAATTTTCATGACTATTTCATTTCATTTATTTATTTATTTCTTATTGTCATACATAGTATACATAATTACAACAAATAAATTTGACAAAAAAAAAATAATTACAATATAACCCATATGAATTTGTATAAAGTAATTTGTGGAAGAAAATACAAATTAAGAATATGTATACTTATCAATATTTGTGGAAAGCTTGTTATTTTTAACAATTAATATGTAATATTCCAGGCACAGAGACCATGCAAGACTCTGACGTGTCCAAGTGGCAGATGGTGCAGCCCATCGGAGACAAGATCAACAAGTACACCATGTGGGTCAAGTACAGGAAGACTCTGAGGGGAGAAACCGTGCCCATACCAGTCAGGTAATACCTTTAATTTATATATTTTACTAAGTATGCTTAACTAACTTGATATTCTAAAGTAACTTGTTATACTTGTCATTCTTACCTAACTTGATATATTAAACTAACTAGATATTCTAAAGTAACTTGATATACGTGTCATTCTTAACTAACTTGATATATTAAACTAACTAGATATTCTTAAGTAACTTGATATACTTGTCATTCTTAACTAACTTGATATATTAAACTAACTAGATATTCCAAAGTAACTTGATATGCTTGTCATTCTTAACTTACTTGATATATTTAACTAACTAGATATTCTAAAGTAACTTTATATACTTGTCATTCGTAACTTGATATTCTTAACTAACTAGATATTCTAAAGTAACTTGATATACTTGTCATTCTTAACTAACTTGATATACTTGATATATATCATATAGGTAACACCTTTACATTAGCTTTAGCTCGGCTAGCTAAGGTGATCTGACACGATCATCGAAGCTAAGTAACGCTCCATGCGGACAGTGCTGGGATGGGTGACCATGCACTAGACTATCTTTTTAGAAGTGGCATTTTCATTTGGGCGCTACCGTGGATCGGATGACACGTTAAATTGTAGATTCCGGCTGTTAGTCTTGGTACAAACAGTCGTTAATCCAAGTCAGAGGCCTTCGGGTGGCTTGAAAATCTCTCGACACCAGAGATTCTCAAAATTATTTTTTCACTTATTTACACGAAACAAATGGTCACACTTACTTAAAAGTTTTAAGTAAGTGTGACCATTTGTTTCGTGTAAATATATAATATGCCTTACGATAACAGTTTACAATGTATTTTTTACTTGTCAGGTACGAGATGAAAGGCTTCAACTCCCTCCTCGGCTCCCACTACGACCACTACTACCTGGATTACAGCGACTACGACGTCGAGGACATTGACCCCGACGTCTTCCATGTTGATAGTAAGTCCATACCACTGTAGCGCCTAGCTCGGCTAGCTGAGGTGATCTGACGCGATCATCGAAGCTAAGCAACGGTCGATGCGGACAGTGTTTGCATGGGTGACCATGCACAAGACTGTCGTTTTTCAAGTGGCATTTTGAGGACCACAATATCCGAAGGCGTGTGTCGTTCGCAAACCCGCACTTGGCCAGCGTGGTGGATTATGGCTTATATCTGTCTCCTCGTGAGGGATAGCCCCGAGTCTCAGCAGTGGGAACGTATAGTGAGCTGCTTATGCTATGCATGCACAAAACTGTCGTTTTTCAAGTGGCTTTTTCACTACCGTGGGGCTACCGTGGGTCGGATGAAACGTTAAATCGTCTATATATAGATCCCGGCTGTTATTCTTAGTACAAGCAGTCGTTAAGCCAAGTCAGAGCAGAGGCCTTCGAGTGCTGTGAAAACTCTCTCGACATCAAAGCTTGGCCACTCAGCTCATACGAAGAAGAAGACCATTACGCTAACGAGGGTTATGGGGACCCTTTTAATATTTTTAACTGCCACTAAAGGGATATGTGTGTGTGTGTGTTGCAGGTTCGCGATGCACGTCGTTCCCCGGGCCGGGCTCGCGTCACGCAGCCACCTTCAACCCCATGAAGGAGTTTGTGCACCCGGCGCACGATGGACACGTTGCTGATGAGTTCGACAGGTAAGCGCACTCTAGCGCTAGTTCGGCTAACCAAACTCTTCAGGGCTATTCTATGATGCATTCTTAGATTACCTAATCTAAGAATGCATCATAGATATTGTATGTGATAGTCCCTACTTTATTTATACCAATCACATATGTAACGAAATAACTTATATTCGATTCTTTACTTATGTTTATTGTAATACGACGACCTCGTTGGCGTAAAGGTTACCATGCCGGACTGCCAATCAGAAGGTTCCGGGTTTAATTCCCAGCACAGCCAACATCGGGTTCGATTCCCGGCCCGGCCAACATCTATGTGCTTAACTAAATTTGTTGGCTGTGGGTCTGGGTGTTAAATATGTATCTATATAAAATATGTATGTACTATGTCAGTTGTGATAGCTACCATAAAACGAACTAGAAATGGTTCAGTATGGGGTTAACCAGCCGTGTGTGAAATGTGTCCTAATATTAAAAAAAGCTCTACAGGGCTATTCAGGTAATCTACCCTACTTTATTTCCTCCTTTTACCATATTATGATACTATAGTAGAATTTTAACCATGGTAGAAACAGTTTTCTAAAGAAAAGTGAGTAATAATATCAGATTAAATAATATTTATGTTTTGTTGGTTAACGTGTTTATATAAAATAAGTACAAATATTCTTAGAGTTGTTCTTTACACGGCCTTTAAGCTAGTTTTTCTATATTTTTTACTGTTTACGATTTATAGTGAAATAACTGTGAAATCAAAATTTTGCCCTTATCTTCCTTCGCCTTATGTTTGCACGCTGCATTGCAGGTTCAAGCAGAAGCACAGCAAGAACTACGCGAGCCAGGTGGAGCACGAGAAGAGATTCAACCTCTTCAGACAGAACTTGAGGTATTCTACTCTATTCATTTACTAGAAACACATCCTTCTAATATTATAATTGCGAAATTTGTGTGTGAATGTGTAAGTGTATGTGAATGTTTGTTACTGCTTCACGCTTAAATGTCTTGACCAAACCAATTTTGATAAAAAATTGTGTGTAAATAGGTTAGCAATAGGATGAACTCGCAGGCTACTTTTAATTCAGGATTACGAGGGGTAACACCGCAGGGCGCAACTAGTACTTCATATAAAACAGCTCTACTCTTAAGTGCCCTGATTATGAATATATACACATTTTTTTTACTCTAAATAGTTAGCGTTTAACCATAATTCACCTAATGGTAAGTGATATTGAGGTCTGCGGCGGAGTGCGCTTACCTACGAGGATTTGGTTGTCATGACAACTCCTTGCCGTATTCCCTGTTCCCCATGGGGAACAGGGAATACGGCAAGGAATTCCAAAGTTTGGCGGTTCGGACAACAAAGGTGGAGGCAAAACGCTTAGTGCGTTCCTTAACTGCACCTTAACCGTAAACCGATGCCGCCTTGGCGTTTCCCTGCTCGTCCGATAGAGAAACAGGGCGGGGGGAATTACTTCATGTAATTCAGTCGCACACTCGCCGAAACACAACCGAAATAATATCGAGAAACTGGAAACAACGCTTGAAGCTGCCGATCCATCCCAAAAGTACGAACAGTACTTCATAAAATTACATGGATTTGGCCGAGGATAGAACTACCTGGAAAAAACTTCTCGAACAACAGCCCAGGTCTTGGATATTGATTGAATTAAGATGATTCGTAAATCATTCATTCACTCACTCATTCATTCATTCGTTCCATCAGATTCGTGCACTCGTCTAACCGCGCGCACAAGGGTTTCTCGCTGGCGGTGAACCACCTCGCAGACCGCACGGAGGACGAGCTCGCCGCGCTCCGCGGCCGCCGGTACACCGAGAGACAGGGGGAGGAGGATATGGGTGAGCACCATCATCATCATCATCATCCGACTGAAGGATAGAAAATAATGATCATCACTTATTTAATTTCTAGCATTTAAACCTGAGGGCCTAACCAATGCGTTAGCCAGAGAGAACCCTTCTTTTTACCGTCGCCTAATCTTATCTTAATATAATACATATATAAATCTCGTGTCACAAATGTTTGTCCTCAATGGACTCCTAAACCACTTAACCGATTATAATACAATTCGCACACCATGTGCAGTTCGATCCAACTTGAGAGATAAGATAGTTTAAATCTCAAATTATAGTCGCAATTTTAATTTATTGCTAATTATTGTCAACTACAAATGATTCTAACAGATATCGATACCTTTCGACTGGGTTGAGTAAGTAATCAATAGATGGCGCTGTATCCCTAAGTGAGGCAAAACAACGTTTGCCGGGTCAACTAGTGTACTACTATAAAGCGTCAGCCAAACCAATGCGCTTAATGCGCGATGGCGATCAGTTGTGAATTACGAACTTGTACTGATATTGCGTACTCTGATTGATCCGTCACCAGGCATGCAAACTTTACGCGTCGGCTTGGCCTAGGCTTAAATTTAAAACCTCGCTTGATGGCTGATGTAAATGTAAGCAATGTCTCATATAGTACTAGATTATAGTACTAGAATATAATTGAAAATTGACATGGATTCATATCATATACTTTTGCAATGATATCATATTATTTGACTTGTAACTTTGGTGTTATCAATAAATGATTTGTATTTGTATCACCTCTGATCACGGGACTGGGTGCTAGCAAAGGACGGAGCTATAATGTGTCCGTGCGGTAGAGCAGGACGGATTAAAGAGTTCGAAGGGGATCAGTGTTTTAATTTTCGCGTGTTCCTTATAATTTCTGCATTACCTCATTAAGGCGATCGCCTTACGTTATTGACGGATTGCTGAAAAAATTAACTTATCTGTAATAATCAATTCAAGCTTTTAGATGGATTGATTTTATTTATTCTGACATTGAATAAGAGCGTAGTCTACTACGCGTTAAGAGTTAGTGATGAACTTAGTTGTTTTGGAAGAGGGGACAAGCTATGTGCCATGAAGTGGGATATTTGTAAACTCGTAACCCTATCATCATATTTATTGTTATGCTTCTCAGGTCTGCCGTTCCCATACAGCAAGCCTATGGTAGAGGAGATGAGCGTCAAACTGCCGCCTGAATTTGACTGGAGACTCTTCGGCGCTGTTACCCCGGTCAAAGGTAAGATAGATAGATAGATAGATTAACACTTTATTAAAACACATACTAAAAATATTTACACAAAAAAAATACGAAGCTAATACGAAGAAAAAGAAGTCTATGCTTGAACGTTGGAGCTCAGAATTATGATATTATAGTTAGGAGAGTGAGTGACTCCTAGCGCCATCTGTTAGCGGCCGGCACAGTCTTCTCGTCACAACCACAATTTTGATCGTGTTGTTCCATCTCCGTGCCATGTAGAATGGATAAGAACTTTTTTCTACAAATGCGTGCCTCGTTTTTGACGTATTTTCTAGCAAATTTGACAGCGATTTTACGAAAAAGTATACCTACCAAATTTCGACAAAGTTTTGACAAAAACGTAGCTAATGGCATCTTAGATAAAAGAAAAAAAATATTTACTGTACTCCTGCTGTAATATAAAACCTAATTAAGCAAAGGAAAATTATCCCAAAAGGCCGCATCGAAGGCGAAGGCATCGTAGAATTACCCATTCCATGGGCAATTCTATGATGCGGCCACGACATATATATATGTAGTATATCAGTTGTGTTAGCAACCATAATACGAACTAGAAATGGTTCAGTATGGGGTTAACGAGCCGTGTGTGAAATGTCTCTTAATATTTATTTATTATTTTTATACACATTTAGAGAAAACATTTTAGTGAGAGGTCTACGAGATTTTGTATAATATCCTTTCTCGTATGTGTTGTGTAGACCAGTCGGTGTGCGGGTCGTGCTGGTCGTTCGGCACGGTGGGCGCGGTGGAGGGCGCGCTGTTCCTGCACAACGGGGGACACCTCGCGCGCCTCAGCCAGCAGGCGCTCCTCGACTGCTCCTGGGGGTACCTACTTTATTTTTTAAGCTAGACTTTTGACTAGAAAGGTGCGTAACTATACGAATATGCGACAATACGTGGTCGTTGCGAACAATACGTGGTACTGCACCGGCGGTGTTTAACCGGTTGCCGCGCGACATTACAGATGTGACTTCACGAGCTGTTTCCACGAAAAAAAAAACATGTTTATTGTATGGGGACCCCCATCATATTTTTTATTTTTTTATTTTTAGTATTTGTTGTTATAGCGGCACGGGAAATACATAACTTGTGAGAAAATAATACATAAGTTTCAGCTTTCTAGCTATTACGGTTTCTGAGATACAGCCTGAAGACAGACAGGCAGACAGAGAGACAGACAGCGGAGTCTTAGTTATATAGGTCCCGTTTTTACCTTTTAGGTACGGAACCCTAAAAAGATCAGGGGTAGAGCAAAATCTCGCTCAAATATCTCCTTGAAATGTGTACTATTGGCTCTATTGGCTACTTTACATGCATTAAGCAAACCATAAATGTCATATACTTACATACTAATGTACAAAATATCTGTACACTGAAATCTCTGTACAATAAAAATAATATTACTTTTTTTCTTTTTAAAATAACCTATATGATTCGTCAGTTTCGGCAACAACGGCTGTGACGGCGGCGAGGACTTCCGCGCGTACCAGTGGATCATGAGGCACGGCCTGCCCACCGAGGAGGACTACGGCGGCTACCTGGGACAGGTGAGCTCACTATGCTGCTTACTATCGAGTACTACACCGACTCACACAGGGGAGGGGAATCGATTCTAATAGTGAAAGGGAGTCGATGGTCGTAGAACTGGGACTATAAAAAAAAAATAAAAAAATTGCAAACAAGTGCGCTAAAAATAGTTTAAGTTTAGTTTAAGCAAGAAAGAAAAATATTTATAATGCACAAAATAAATATACTACAGTAGAAACTCGATTAACCGCACTAATTGTTGTTGTTAGGCACTCAGATCAATCGAAAATCCGATTAATCGAAATTATGAAGAAAATCGTGTTTTTTTTTGTTCCCGATGAGAAGCCGGCGCGGGCGGGGTGATGCCAGTTCCGTCCGACACGTTAATGTTTGCAAAAATACGAGTTTAGACAATTGATCTGTAATCCGAATAATTGTATTAACATATAGAACGCTTCAATCCAGATTAAATTTGAGAGGATCTAGGTGTAATTTTTCGGCCAAACTTACGCTCTCTAGTGGACTACCTAGTTCTAGCAAAAATACGACATTGATCTGTAGTCCGGATAATCGCGAATCCGAATAACTGAGAGCCGGATAATCGAGATTCTACTATATATACAAACATAAGATAAATACAACTTTATTAGTGCCCTAAAGGCATGGGTGAGCGATTGGTCAAATCGCTCACGCTAAGCGTCCAGTAGGCCGTCCGAAGTTGAGGTTCAAAGGTTGCTTGAAGCGCGATTTGACCTCCTTCGACATCGACTACAGCCACTGGGAAGACCTCGCCGAAGAACGCGACAAGTGGAGAAAAGTCACCGCCAACGGCATAGCGGTCCACGATAAAGCTTGGTTGGGGGTTTTGGCTCAAAAGCGAACACATAGACACAAAAATAGCATAGATGCCGCTAACTCGCCCACATTTTTATGCAACCGGTGCGGTCGCGGCTGCGGCTCCCGGATACGGTTGTTCAGCCACCAGCGAAGGTGCTCACCGACGGACGCTGCTTAAATCATCTGATAAAGATGTATAAAGGCCCATGATGGTGATGAAAGGCATGGGTTCAGCATAATGATGAGAGTACCTACAAGGTATTCCAGCAGGTTACTAACGAGTATGTTGTCCAGGACGGATACTGCCACATGGACAACGTGACGGCCGTCACCTCCATCAAGGGCTGGGTCAATGTCACCACCAACGACGAGAACGCACTCAGGGTAAGGCTTCTTTTATATTCTACACTAGCTGTCTGGATTACATTTCTTTTATATTATACACTAGCTATCGGGGTTACACTTCTTTTATATTCTTCACTAGCTGTTAGGGTTACACTTCTTTTATATTCTACACTAGCTGTCAGGGTTACACTCCTTTTATATTCTACACTAGCTGTCAGGGTTACACTTCTTTTATATTCTACACTAGCTGTCAGGGTTACAATCCTTTTATATTCTACACTAGCTGTCAGGGTTACACTTCTTTTATATTCTACACTAGCTGTCAGGGTTACACTTCTTTTATATTCTACACTAGCTGTCAGGGTTACACTTCTTTTATATTCTACACTAGCTGTCAGGGTTACACTTCCTTTATATTCTACACTAGCTGTCAGGGTTACACTTCTTTTATATTCTACACTAGCTGTCAGGGTTACACTCCTTTTATATTCTACACTAGCTGTCAGGGTTACACTTCTTTTATATTCTACACTAGCTGTCAGGGTTACACTTCTTTTATATTCTACACTAGCGGTCAGGGTTACACTTCTTTTATATTCTACACTAGCTGTCAGGGTTACACTTCTTTTATATTCTACACTAGCGGTCAGGGTTACACTTCCTTTATATTCTACACTAGCTGTCAGGGTTACACTTCTTTTATATTCTACACTAGCTGTCAGGGCTACACTCCTTTTATATTCTACACTAGCTGTCAGGGTTACACTTCTTTTATATTCTACACTAGCTGTCAGGGTTACACTTCTTTTATATTCTACACTAGCGGTCAGGGTTACACTTCTTTTATATTCTACACTAGCTGCCAGGGTTACACTTCTTTTGCGTGTAGTCAGCGTAATTAATTAATTTAGTAATAATTAGCATGTGACGTGTATTGCAGCTGGCGATCTTCAAGCACGGGCCCATCTCTGTGGCTATCGATGCGTCGCACCGCACCTTCAGTTTCTACTCGCACGGCGTTTACTACGAGCCGAAATGGTACGTATATACTAACCTGTTGACTCAGGCGTTACTCTACCGAACACCATTATAGATAGAAAAATAATAGTAGTTTAAAAAAACTAAAAAACACGCTTATCTGGCCGTTTTAAGTGGGTCAAAATCGCGCCCTAAGAAGTCGGTTACAAACTAACATACAAACAAAAATACAAAAAAAAAATATCAAATTAGTGTATTGTCATCGGTCCTCAATAAATCTACAAAGTTTCAACGAAATCTGGCCGTTTAGAGTGGGTCAAAATCGCGTCCAAAGAAGTCGGTTACAAACAAACATATACAAACATACAGGTGAAGCTAATATAAAGCGTGTAATAATAAAAATTGAAATATATAGTGTACTTCCACTGTGATCTGAGACCAAATTAAGATAAGCAAAGAAAACATCGAAATATGAAACATATTTTTTTATATGTTTTTGTTTTATTGACTTATCTTCATTTGGTTTCAAATTAAATAAATAAATATCAGGACACATTCACACACGGCTGGTTAGCCCCATACTGAACCATTTCTAGCTCGTATTATGGTTGCTAACACAACTGATATACTACATATACATACATACAATATATAAATACATATTTAACACCCAGACCCACAGCCAACAAATTTGGTTAAGCACAAAGATGTTGACCGGGCCGGGAATCGAACCCGGAACCTTCTGATTAGCAGACCGGCATGGTTAACCTTTACGCCAACGAGGTCGTCAAATAAAACGCAAGTCAATTATAACGGAAGTACACTTAATATATCTGATTTTCTTCTACATGTTTATTATAATAAAATCATGGCAAGGGCCATACATTCAAAAATACATCTGTTATGAATACCAACACACAGATTTTCAGTTTAGAGCGGGACATAAATTGAAAACGTCGCCGCCTACACTCATTGTAAATTAATTTTTACCCTAATTATTTTAAAAACTTTTAGATAACAAAGCAGACTCTCATTTTACCAGATTAGAAAAGTGGGGGTAATTTACCTAGGCGCTAAAAATAAGATGAATGTATTTTGCCGACCCTTTAACTTGCCGCCCGGGGCAAGGGCCATGGCTTGCCTCCTAGATACAGGCTACCTGCACATTATAACACTACGATATTTACACGAGTCTGTTAATAAACTAATCTTCCCTAAATAATTTATTCTTCTCTCTATCAAACACGAACAAATGAGAATGAATAGTGGAAATAAATGACCATTAAATATAATAAAAATAAATATAGCATTTTGGCCACCTTTTCCTCTACCCCTGGACTTTTGTAGATAGGTTAAGTTTTAGTTGAGTGTTTTATATGATTATTATTATGCTGGTATAAATAAATGTAATATATTTATTTGATTTATAGGCGAGCATCATTATGCTGATGTGCCCATATCACACTGTTGTTATCACACAGAGTTTAAATTTAATTTTTAACCGTTCACATAATGTCCAATTTTGGTGCACTGATCACAGGTTAGCAAGATATTTTTTTGTTCTGCAACCAGCTATCAAGCCGGTTTTTAAAGCTGCTCACTGATGTAGCATTGACCGCTTCCTCGGGCAACTTATTCCAATTATGAACCACTGTGTTGCTGAGTATATGACGCCCCGTATTAGTGTTGGCATGATCACGCTGGATTTTCTGGTTATAATATATATTACATTTATTAATTATTCTCTCTCTCTTTCCAGCAAGAACAAAGTGGAAGAGCTAGACCACGCCGTGCTAGCGGTGGGTTTCGGTATCCTTAACGGTCAGAAGTACTGGCTGGTGAAGAACTCGTGGTCCAACATGTGGGGGAACGACGGATATGTGCTAATGTCGTCTAAGGATAACAACTGTGGTGTTGAGGCTGCCCCCACTTATGTTATTATATAGAGGGGATAGTTAATGAAATGGGGGGGGGGGGGGGAAGTTTGTGATGTAAAAGGGGGCACTATAGTAAAATGGGGTATGCAAAAGGTAGAATATGTATTGTAATTGGGATGATATATAGTAAAATGAGGGATATGTAAAGTAAAAGAGGAATATATAATGAAATGGGGGGGGATTTGTAATGTAAAGGGGGATATATAGTAAAATGGGGGGATTTGTAATGTAAATGGGGAGATATATAGTAAAATGAAGGATATGTAAAGTAAAAGAGGAATATAATAATGAAAATGTGGGGATATGTATATGAATGATATCATATTGAGAGGGGGATGATTTTTTTGAAGGGGGAATGTTCTTTAATTTTGTTGGGGCAGTAAAAAGTATGTGTGCCACCTATGTTATGTAATTTGGGGGGATAAGAAGAATATTACATTTATCATATATGTTATTATGTAACGGGGTATGTTGAAAAGTAGGTTTGCTTATTTTATTTGTCAAAATTAAGAATGGGACGAAAAAAATATACTTCTATGTTAGATTCCTGTACTAGATTTATTTTTAAGTTAAAGTAATATTTTCGGCTGTGTACGAGTAATAACATTCCTGCTCTCTAATTATGTAGAAGCTTTTAAAAATAAAAATAATTAACAAAATTCGTTTTTTAATTAAAGTTAGAACTTAAGGCTCCTTCCTGGTCCATGGCTTTTGTTATCATGTAAAACATTTTTTTTTATACGGACATTCATACTATGGCTGGTTAGCCCCATACTAAACCATTTCTAGTTTGCATTATGGTTGCTAACACAACTGATATACTACATTTACATACATACATACTCTTATATAGATACATATTTAACACTAAACTTGTTGGCTGTAGGTCTGGGCTACAGCTAACAAAATTAGTTTAGCACAAAGATGTTGGCCGTGCCGGGGATCGAACCCGAAACCTTCTGATTGGCAGTCCGGCATGGTAACCATTACGCCAACGAGGTCGTCAAATTTAGGTACTATGTTTTTTGTTTCGTTTACATTTCAAGCCTGGATGTGAAAGAAAAAAGTTCCGGTTTAAATGCTAATCGACCCTGAATGGTGGGTTAGGACGTCACTATTGACGTTTGTTTTAATTTGCAAATAAAGTCGCTGAAATATACTAAGCTTATACTGTACTACCAGATCGTCCCGGCTTCGAACAGGCTATAAAATAATCCAAGTTGCAAAAAGAAACAAAATATAGCCTTTATTACTCAGGGATAATGTACGTAGCTTCCCAATGGTGAAAGAATTTTTCAAATCTGTCCTGTAGTTTCAAAGTCAAAGTCAAAGTTCTTTATTGGTAAATTTTAAATTTACACGTCATAACACATTAAATAATTTAAAATTTTATATAAAATAATATTATAGCATATAATTTTACTATTAACAATAGTTAATAAGCCTTATATTATATACGGTTTGTACAACCGTCAATTTTGATTTTTTTAAAATCCTCGAAACTGTAGAACGTTTGTTTGATATGCCAGCTCTTTAGCCTGTTTTTTAAACTGTCTATGCTAGGGGCAGTTTTAATAATGTTTGGCAACCGATTAAATACCTCAGGTCCTAAGTTGTGAACAAATTTGCTCGATTTAGCCAACCTGTGGGGTTGTCGTCGTAGCCTTTTTCCATGACGAAAATTAAAATTAGCCTATTTGCGTCAAACGAACAAACAAAAAAATCTTTTCCTCTTTATAATATTGGTGTAGATAAGTATAGACATTTTTTTTATTATAACCATATGAAAATTTTGTATTTCAGCGTACATTTTTGCAAATTATACTAAACGCCGTCAATGACGTCACTTAGGTCGCTTAGCATTTGAATATGTTTGTAATATGAAAGACTTAAATCTAACAAAGATGCGACACAAAAAGAAAAAAAAGGATTTCTCTTTACTTATTCTGTTTATTTTTTTGACCACGGGCCGACGCATATTCTTCCGTGTTGAATTAGTTGTCCCTTGCAGTCGTCTAGTTCAATCTGTTTGTCGTACTGAAACAAAATATATATATTTTTTTTTATTTACACTGAATAGGTCAGCGCTTGACCACAATTCACCTGATGGTAAGTGATATTGAGGTCTACGGTGGATCGCGCTTACCTAGAAAGAACCGGTTCACTCTCGCCTTGAAAATCGCTAGATCATCATCATCATCCACAGCCCTCTTTATCCCACTGCTGGGTATAGGCCTCCCTCTGCATGTGCCACCTGCGTCGCTCTTGTGCAGTCCTCGTCCAGGTAGGACCTGCGACTTCAGTGATATCGTGAACCCATCTCGATGCTGGACGACCAACTCCTCGCTTGCCAGTTCTCGGCCACCACTCGGTAACGGCTTTACTCCACCTATCGTCATTTCTTATAACCACGTGTCCTGCCCAGCTCCATTTCAGATGCATCACTGCTAATCCGATATCACGAACTTTCCTTCGTTGACGGATTTCAATGTTGCGAAATCGGTCACAAAATATTTAATTGTTTAAAAGTATTTAGAAAGAAAGAAATATTTATTTTGTGACACGAATAACAAAGAATAACAAAGAAAAACAATGCACAAGAAACATAGAAGGACACATTTATGTGGCACAAAACCGGCCCCAGCTCAGCGTGTGCTGACTGCAAGCAAGCAGCGCTGGTCTTCCGCTGGAGCCGACCGGTGACGTCAGATACGACATTCATTCATTAATTCAATAGGCTCTTGTCTGTGGAGTTTTTTCCAGGTAGTTCTATCTTCGGCCAAATCCTTGACCTCCCTATACGACATGACTTTCGCCTTCTTCTTAATTTGGTCTAAAATGATCTTTCTTTCCTGGCTTCTATCTTTCCTCCTATGATATTTTTAATGAAATTGTCATGGCGTATAAGGTGGCCTACCATCTTTCCTCTTCTGTTGTATCATAAATCCAATAATTTTGGAGTTACATACGACATTACAAGTTACAAAAGATATTTTTCTAGGACACTTCACACGTGGCTTGTTAGCTCTATACTAAACCATTTCAATCATTATCATTATCATTTTTAGCCATCTATCACCAACTGCTGAGCATAGGCCTCCCTTAATGTACGCTATTTGTATCTATCTTGTACTGTTGGCCCAAATGATCTACTTACCGTCCAGTAATTCCAAAACGGGTAGTTAGGTCTCCAAGTGACTGTTTCTGTAGTAGGGGCATCATCATCATCCAAAGTCTTCTTATATATTTGGATAAATTCATCTTCCTCTCCAGATTTAACATGCGTTATAGTTCTCAGGTCTTCATCGGTCTCATGTTTTGTACTTTTATCCTTGTTTAACTTGTTGGATGCGTATTTTGCTATCTCTTTCAGTAGTTTGGCTGTATCTTTTATTTCTTTACCCCTGACTGTATTGTCTTGAGATTTTGCTATCTCTTTTAATAACTTGAATTTGTTTTTGTTTTGGCCATTAACAGGTCTTTTTGTATCTTTAATCTGTCTAAATAATGTGAGATGGTCAGCTGTTGGATTTTTTTCGCTCATCTGTCTTATTCTGTCTTGCAAGCTTATTTGTTTAGAATCAACGTTCCCGACTCCTTCATAAATTAATTTCATAATTTTTTCTCTCTCTATCTCACCACTGCTAGATCTGTCGCTTAATTCAGGTTTCTTGTCTCTTTCTTTCTGTAATATTTCTATTAATGCCCCCGGCAAGTTGTCTGGGTTATCAATGGAAGCGCTTGATTTAGCTTTCTTATTGTTTACTAAGGCATTTAACGGCACCGCATGTTTGTAAGAATCTATAACTGGTGTTAATTCTTGTTGGGTTGTAGTCCCATTCTTTATATATTCCATTAAATTCTTCATGTCATATTGTTTAGATATCAAGTCTGTTGGACCGAAAATAAGTGGTTCTTTATACGTATTAACGTTTTGTATTTTACTTTGCTTTTGTTTCTGTCGTTTGTATTTGGTAACAAGTTTATTGATTTTGCTCTGTTTACTTGTGTGTGAATTCTTTTGTTGTTTGCCATTATGCTGCTTAGTATTATCGTATAGAACGGCTATATATGGATTTTTACGTAATACTTCAAGAAGCTTAGATTTTAATAGGCCAGTCCTATATTTTGAAGACTCATAATTTGCAGATATGTATTGCATTAGTTTGCTCTCTATATTTCCTTGATTATCAACCAATTTGTTTCTAATTTGATTTGGTTTATAATTTAAATCTGAAAGTTTTTGTATGTATTTGTTAGGCAAAGGTCTTTCTTTTTCCGGTAGATATCCGTTTCCCACATCTGTTGAAAAGGGTTTTAGCAAAGATTCATCTTTATCAAAGTCAGGTACGTCATCGAATCTTTTATCGTCTATTACGTAAATAAGATCATTCGTATCTTCGACATCAGCATAACGATCAAGTTTAGAATTCTTTTTATGTACTCTTACTAGAGGTTTGAACAAGGTATTGAATTTGTCATCGTATTCATAGTTATTTACTTTATAATTGTGAGGCACAATCCTTTTGACGAGTTTCTTGTATTTGAATCCGTGGAAATCTTGATTTCTTCTGTAATTATTTAGCTTAGCATTGTTTTCTTCTACAGTACCTATGGTTTTGACATTCGATGTTTTATTAGCATCTCTTACTTCTTGTAATCCGTGAAGCCTATTAGCAATAACTTCTTCTTTGTTCAAATCGTTGAACTTGAAAACTTCGAAGGCACTTACTTGTGATATTGCAAATACTAAAATCCATCGCGAAAGATGTGGTGTTTTAATTGTCATTGAAACGTGTACTGGCTTGTTAGATTAGATTTATTTTAACTTTCTTATTACCGTTACTGATCAAGCATGTAATTTGTTTTCTTTCATTTGATAACTATTTTATCGTGACGTTTTAATATTTTAATCAACAAGTAAATTCAATTAATTTACTATTAACATGTTAAGATTTGTAGTTTCCCAGCAGTGGAATAAACTGCTATTAGGTACTATTTGAAAAATATTGTTTTTCAAACAAAATTTATTAATGTTGAATATGTTAATTTGCATTAAGTATTAATAATTAATTATACAATATGTTGCTTATTAAAAACATTGCAGATGTGTGGGCGACGGGCATGTAAATGGTAATTTAAGCATAAATTTAAAAAAATATAAAATAAGTGGAAACAGTAAAGAAAACGATGGTTCTCACTAAAAGGGGGAAATTTATTGCAGCGCTATTTACTGACCGATGTTAAACATATTTGACAGATCAAATAAACAGTATTAAGGTATATAAATTTGTTTAATTTAAGAAATGAAAACGAAACGAAAACTATATGGCATCACTGCCACACTTTACCAATTTGCGCTCGTTCTGAATCAATTAAAATTGCCTTTAGTGATGTTTATTTATTTATTCATTTAGCATAACAGATAATTACATTCACTTATAGCTAACTAATTATTGTACCTTGTATATAGGGTGTAGCTACATCTAACTTAATCTATGCATTATTATGAGACAAATTAATTTACTTATATCATAGACAAAATGTATATTTTTGTCTATGCTTATATCTACTTAGTTAAAAATCTAAAAATACTGAATACTAAAATAAATGTAAAACTGTACAATATATGGCCTATTTTATGTCATTTTCTAAATTCTGGCCATGTGTAGCATTCATTAAAAGTTTTTATCCCGTTATTGTATTGTCATTTTCCTGTGTTGCAATAAAGAGTTTATCTATCTATGTTTCTACAACAGTAACACCGAATTTCCAGCTAAGAATACTAGAATGAGTATACTCATAATGCTGATCCTCAGTTCTACATTCCCAAACCGTAGAAAAGACTTAGATGAGACCCGTAGATACCTCACCGCGCCGAAAGTCTTTGGATGTCTCTGGTGCGGTCTGCGAGATCAAGTCGAACGACTCAAGGTACTAGATCAAGACCAAGACAAACAAGACCAAGACCAGAGCTCTGAAAAAGTGACTAGTACAGACAAGCCTAAACAAGACCACACATATCTGAACGGTATTGTTTTGGACCCAGAAGACTCTGATTACTCTCAAACAGATTTTTTAAATGTGGATATACCTGTAGAATATTTTTAGTGAAACTCAATATCAATTGATTAATTCATTTAACTGCAAAATATTATAATCATATAATTGCTAAATTTCGTTAAAATATAATTTTAATTTTTTTATTTCATATAAATTTTGTTAAAAATGTAACAATTTTTGGAATAAGATATATCTTGTTTTTAATTTTTATTATTTAAACCATATTTTTGGCAATTTTTTTAGTCATAGAACAATTTTTCTTTGATGATTATGTAATGGATATGTACCTACTGAAAATATGTATAAAATCTGAAGAAAAAATAATTGCCCCTTAATCTATACTATAGGTAAGTCAGGTTTTCCTTCCTGACGCTATAACTCCAGAACGCACGAACCGATTTCCACGGTACAGCATTCGTTGGAAAGGTCTCGGGCTCCGTAAGATTTGTACCAAATAAAAATCAGGGAAAATTCGATTCGCAAAAAAACGACCTACACCCGGGCGGAGCCGCGAGCAACAGCTAGTCGTATATAAGTGCTAAAATTATAAAATCAATAAAAAGACTATAATAGAAATGCTTAGTAAAATCCAAATGCTAAGCCGAATAAAAGTTTTATTGTGCACCAAATTTCATGAATTTGCACCAGTTTCAAGTTGTTTGGGAAACCAATATTTCCGTCCGAGATTATGAACGAGCGCGCCAATTGCGTGATAGTGAGTGCAATAATCTTGTTTGCCGCCTCCTCTGATTTACCGTTGGGGCCGGATTAAGGAATATATTTATTGGTCCTTAATTGGTCCTTATTTTATTTTATTAAATCTTTATGTGTATCTTATTAATTGATACTAATAAAAACCGTCTAAGAGAAAAAATAAAATGGATTTCAGAATTAATATTTTGTTTCAAATGTTACAACCAAAGTATTAGTTCCATTTTGACGCGGTTTAAATTAAACAGGTTAGCTTTAGGTTAGCGCTAGTACAAGCTGTCGTTAATCCATATCAGAGGCCCTAGAGCAGTTTCAAAACTCATGAGTTTGGCCACTCACACTCTCACACTAAGAAGTTTAGAACAAGAAGACGAATAATTGAATTGGTATTTGTGTACTGTATGATTTATTCAAATCCAAATTAGCGTATTTCAAATATCAAATGATCATTTACAACATTCATTATTATTATCTTTGGTATTAAAATAAAACTTATTAAAAGGGGTATTGAAATAATTAAAAAGTAATTAAATATTTACTCAATAAAAATGTATAGTTAGGTATGTAATAAAAAAAAACATATTTCGTGACTCTTTAAGGAAGGCAAAGAGTAGGAAACGCGGTAATACTGTGATCGCATTAATAAGGAAACCAGCGAACTAAACCCTGCCCCTCTCCCTCTTGTTCTGAGTGCGTCTCTGTGCTGAATATGATGAAGTCTGCCGGCAGCCCAGTGCACACAGTTTATGAGCGCATTTTACGATATATCAGGACAAAATGAAACATTTCATAAAGGAGTTTTATAGCTCGCGCGTTTGTACGGGGATAGTTGTGCAGGGGAGTGCATATCGTCGCCGTAGTTGGAAAATTAAATAACTAACCAATTTCGTGAAATCGACTTTTATGCATTATCATAAAGTCCAATTCAAGCGGCATCTTTCTGTCTCACTAAAATTGTAATATCTTAATTAATCACAAAATAAACTACACATAAACATTACAACGCACTCTAGTTGGAAAAATAAATATCGAATATAAGAGAATAATTTAGCGAAGGAAAATAAGCTAACTCGGAAATACTTAATTAGATAACTACACCCATGCGTCAATTCAAGAGCGAATAAAGTGCATAAAAGTCTTTTGTTTAATTTTCCCTCGACACATTTGTGCTCTATTGGACCAATATGGTCTCGAAAAAAGTTATTAAAGGCAGTTATGTAATATTTCGTGTCTCATGAAATGTGAATAAGTGCTTTTATTATGGGCTTTTTGTATCTTAATGAGAGAAGAGAAGAGAACTAAATAACTAACATGCAAAACTAAATAATTACATGAAATATTAAAATTTTGGGCGAGGGAGAAATACATAGTGGCTATTTTTTGCTTTTCTCACAAACGAATCAATTGAAATAAAATTTCTCTGTATGAATAACAAGATGCTTTATCAATCTTTAACATTTTAAAATATGGACAGCAAAATTGTTTTAAAAAAAAAAGTTATCATCATTTTTGTTGCAAAAAAACAGTAAATTGCGTTTTTCTCGCAATTTTGATTTTGTTAGTTATTTAATTTTCCAACTACGGCGACGATATATTTGCTCCTTTTGTGCACATACTATTAGTTATAATTATCTAATTGCATCATTTTAATGTATGTTTTTTTTGTGCACAATAAATTTATTTTCTTTCTTTCTTTCTATAACACCGAGCGAGCGAAGCGTCTCCGCGTCAACTGGCTGAATTTGATTTTGATTGTTCAAGTGAAGTGTTTTGCTTTAACTGAGAAACACTTTCATCTATCTGGCTAGTATTTCTAAACATGTAGAATAAGCAACCCACTATACCTTCTTATAGCTTGGAGTGGAGGACAGACGACCTCGTTGGCGTAATGGTTACCATGCCGGACTGCCAATCAGAAGGTTCCGGGTTCGATTCCCGGCACGGCCGACATCTTTGTGCTGAACTAAATTTGTTGGCTGTCGGTCTGGGTGTTAAATATGTATCTATATAAAATATGTATGTATGTATATGTAGTATATCAGTTGTGTTAGCAACCATAATACGAACTAGAAATGGTTCAGTATGGGGTTATCCAGCAGTGTGTGAAATGTGTAAAAAAATACTTATTTACTTATAACAGAGAGATATATCTATTTTGGTGGTATAGTGTGGTGGTGAATTATGAATGATTGGTGATGGTATAAAAAAATGGCCAAGATGGTGAATTTGTAGTAGCACCTTAAGTAGAATGCCTAGTTTGTAATAACAGGCTTTCAAGGAGGCTACGGGAACACACTGTTAGGTGTTTGGCGACAAATTTTTGTCAACTTGAGTGAGGTTGCTAGTCAGGCGAGCAATAGGCATGGTCTACCACTAACCCTGCAGCCTGGGTGAAAGAATCTTCTTCTTATTCGTGACGCTCTTGTCAGAGCGGTCGTGATCGTCATGGAGGGTCACTAGAGGGGGCAGATATGATTTGCCTCACGACATCTCGCCATCTCTGCCTGCTGGATGTCATCCGGCTACAGTCAATCAAGGTGCCTCCAACTGCTGCCTTAATTTGGTCAGTCCACCTCGTGGGTGACCTTCCGCGCGGTCTGGTGCCTTCTACTTTCCCTTGTACGACAAGGCGCTCAATGGACTTGTTATTTCGACGAGAAATGTGTCCAAAAAAGGTAAGGATACGCGACTGCACTGCAGAAAACAGTCACTGCTAAATAAAGAAAAAGGGCGAAAGAATAAGGCTGCGGAATTGCCCCTGCCTGTCGTAAGAGGCGACGAAAGGGGGCGTCAGACTCGAGGGTGTTCGGAGATGGGGCTCCGACACCCACTTCATTGAGTCCGGGGTGAACGACGGCGTCGCGTGACCGTCGCCGTCGCATCGTTGGCAGAAACAATCCGGGAAGGGCCACAGCGCAGTGCAAAGAGGTCTCCGGAGTGTTTCCCGGAAGAACCCGGAGACCTCCGTTAAGTACAGAGGCAGGTCACAAGTCAAATCCCACATAACCTGGCAGCGCCCCATAGTAGCCAGGTATCCTCTTGAAGATTTCCCCCTCGTCAACAAAAAAAGGCATGCTCTACCACCATGCACATAGCCCTGCACTCTCTCCAATACAACGCGGCCAGTGTACGCTCGTTCGCCGGACAATATGCTCCATAAATATATTTATTTTATTTATTACCTACCGGAGAAAATTGACGGAGTTTTAATGAAGACATTATTTTGTTGTTTTTTCGCAGCGTCCGTTTATGTACGAGTAAATAATAATAAATTGATCTGCAGGTGGCTCGATGGTTACAGGAATATATCAGTTTTTTAAAGCAAGTTTAGCTCTGTGGGAAAACGTGTGCTTTTCAATCTGACGGATCCTGGTTCAATCCTGGCTCTACACCAATGACTTGTCTTTCAAATGTGTTGACGAAAAAATGATTCATCACACATAAGTATAACCAACCCAATATACGTTCCTACTGCTGGGACTCGGGGCCTTCTCTCACGAGGAGAGAGATATAAGACATAATCCACCACGCAGACCAAGTGTGGGTTGGTGAATGACACACGTCTTCGGATATTGTGGGCCTCAGACATGTCGGTTTCCTCACGATGTTTTCCTTCACCATAAAGCGAGTGCAAATCCACACATAACTTAAAAAACAAGTCATTAGTGTAGGGCCGGGATCGAACCAGGCGATCGAACCACCTGATTGAAAAGCAGACGTTTTTCCCTCAGAGCCACACTGGCTTTTGCATATTGACCGGCGGTGTAAACCCGTCCTCGTTATAAATTGACACCATTATAAAACCGGCGCAAACTTCGCACCGACTGTTTCCAACAAGAGTGCTTAACTACTGAGCCAGGGCCGTACTCAGGGACTGGGTCACATAAATTGTTGTTTTGAAATAAATAAAGACAAAAGAAACATTAATTTTGCTACACGAACAAGCAAAAGAAAAACATTTCATCCCACTTCCCGCTAATGTTATAAATTCAAAAGGTTAGCGAGGTAATGCCGCCAGCATTTTAGGCACCTTACCCGCGGATACTGACTTAGATTTAATCTACTATTGGTAAAGATAGGTTAGGTTAGGTTAATCTACTATTGGTAAGGTTTTTTTTGTGTGTGTGTGTGTGTGTGTGTGTGTTTTATTTCATGTAATTTTTAACTTTAGTAATTTAATAAAGTATTTAATTATAATTCTAAAGTTTTGTATGTGTATTTGTTACCCCATTCACGCTCAAACGGCAGAACCGTATGTATATGAAACACATTCTTTTTCGTGCCGTACCTTGGACTAAGGCGTAAGGCAAGACGTAGGCTACTTTTCATCCCGGATTAACACGGTTAAAATCACGAGGCATAACCTTGGTAATCCGATAGCCCCGCCCCAGTAAGAACCTTTTTAATTTTTTTTCGTCAGAAAACGCATTTACGCATCTCCCGCCACAAGCCTGGACGAGGCGGGCGGGGTATGTCGGGCTCGAGGGCCGGCGGCCGTCACTACCGACTACAACCTCACGGTGTCCCATCTCACGGCGGGGGCAGGGATGCAGATCAATGCTGCTGCTCTCCCCACCCAGAGCCCCGGTAAGAGCCTGAGTAAATCCCTGTGAAGGATGGATAACTTGAAGGAACAGGGTTTTTGTCCCATTTCTGATGTCGTGACAGGAATAATTAAAGTTTCGGGTTGCTGAAGGTAATGTTTCATAGCTGAACGGTGACGGAGCTTATTGTATTGTCGTTTATCAATATTGTTTAAACCTTCCATTTAGAAGAATACCTTACTAAACTTGTGGTTGGTGAAGTTTCAGGAAGTTTGTGGGAGAAAGGAATGATTGATAGACTTTAGTTTGACCATAGGCAATTTGCTGGACAAAATTATCATTAAATTTGGTATGGTAGTCTTCTATAGGTAATAATTTATATGACTTAATAAAAAATGGCAATGTTTAATTAAGTGAGAAGTAGGATTTGAAATTTTGATCATTTTGTTTAAACCTTCCACTTTAAAGAATATCTTACTAAACTTGTTATGTGGTTGGTTGTTGTTTGTCTTACTAAACTTGTTTTTGAACCACCTTGTATAAACATTGTGTTCTATGGACTCTGTGTCTGATAATAAAGATTTATTATTATTATTATTATTATTTGTAACTTTCAATTTTTTTATGTATGCTAACAAACTTATGTGAAACAAAAAGTTGTGAACTTTTAGGCTAAGTATTATTAATCTCATTAGCTTCATTTCATTCAAAATACCTGTTTGTACGCCCTGTCAAATAATACATAATGAAGTAAATTGGTGTTCTATTGTTTAGTTTTTTTTACACATTACAGCTAGGTATTTTTTCAACTTCAATGTAGTTGCTAGCTAGATAAAAATAGAAAATTCTAAAAATAGCAAGAAAATTCTAAGCTAGCGTAACTAAGTAAGCATTTTATGTCTTCTAGTTCTATCATACTGAAAAAATTATCTATTTATCATATTTTAGTCATGTTGGTAATTATTTCATAGTACTAAAATAAATACATTGACACACTATTTATATGAAAAAGTGTATTTTATTCATCAGGCTTAGGTATAACAAGTGTTTATTATTTCCATATTTAATTGTAGTTTAAATTTTGGTCGACAATTTTCATTTATACGACAATAACTTTTCATTTATAATTAATGATGATTGATGACAACTTTTCATTTATAATCATTGATACATTTTCTTTGTTCACTTTACTCTTGTTTTTGTGTTTGTCTCGTCTCTGTCTTTTTTTCTTCTTCATTTTTCTTTGAATCATCTTGTTTTGTGCTCTCTGAAGTAACTTCTGTATTCTTTGTATCTTCAATTTTTTCATTATTATCATCACCATCTTTCTTATCAGTTGGCTTCTTCAAAGCAGGCGTTAATGTGTTAACCAGAGTTTCTTTACCGTCATTTAGTTTGGTAACTAACTTCTTTAATAAACTGGGATTTTCTTTGTCTTTCTCTTCATTTTGTTCTAAAAGATTATCTAGTAATCCACAGTTAACTGCGAGTATCAAAACTGTGAATAATATTAGAGTTTTCATGATGATTAAAGAATGTTTCTTACTGGAGTCAAATTGAGTTTTAGGTATCAAGCTAGATATTAGAATTCTAGACTAATATTGTCTGCCATTAGCTGCTAGTATTTATGCATAAAATTATTTATTACAAGGTTCTTTTAGTGGGGAGACTGAGGATAAACGTAGCGCCTGTAGTTTGGCTTACTAAGATGATCTATGTGATCAACGAAGTCGATGCGGGCTTTTTCCATAGGTGATGAGACAGTGCAAACAAATTGTGTTTACAGTGCGGCATTGGAATTTCCAAGCATGATTTGGCGCCATCTTTAAAACTGGTAAGAAAAAGGTTTAATTGATAGTTACACTCATTCACTCACTGTTTAAAATTCAAGTGTTTTTCAACTAGTCTCATAACGTAGTATTACGCGTATATTTATGTAGCGCCTGTAGCTCGGCTAACTTAGTGATCTGACGCTATCGTCGAGCTTCAAAGTCAAAGTCAAAGAATTTATTGCAATATTATGTTACTTTACAGCTACATAAATACCCATAAGGCATTGCAATTATTTACTGTGGATGAGCAACTCTGTTTATTGATTTGATTTATTTAGTGTTCCGTCATTTTAATAGTCTTCTATTATATAATAACTTTTTGTTTTGAGTATTTTTTTTTAAGTTTGTCAGGAAAGTTATCTTAATTAACTATATTATAGCTACGCTTTAGGTCGCCTGGTAATTTGAAAAAAATATTTCGAAATTGATCAAAGATAAAAAAAAAAAAAAAAAAAAATTTTGGACGTATTTATAATAATACTTGCTCTACACTACAACATTTACTCGTATTTTAAAGATAATTTATTATGAAACGAGATGAATTATCCCGTACTACTCAATCACATTGGTGTATCGCCTGATGTCGATAACCTCTTGCCCAGAGAGTTCTTGGAGTTATTTATCTAAATCATAAACTTGCAAATCGGCAGTCTATCTGTATACTTATTTAATTTTAGAACGAATTTAAATGTTAAAAGACTTTAGATTTTACAATGCTTATACATTCTAATAGTTTTTTAAGAATTATTATGATTTTGATTGATATTATTGTTGACATTTGTTATTATTAAATTTATTTGTTGTAATTGTGTATAATGTTGTAATATAAGTATGAATGACAATCTGAAATAAATAAATAAATAAATTATACGATACGCATTGTAAAAAGGCAAGAGCCTAGCTCTTAAATATTGAATGAATACGATATATATTACTAAGTACTAATAATACATATAGGTGGTAGGTACTTATTATGGTTCCGTACTTAATGAGTAATAGCGGGACCCTATTACTGAAACTTCTCTGTCTGTCTGTCTGTCTGTCTGTCTGTCTGTCTGTAACCAGGCATTAACCCTTAACTAGGCGCATGGGGTCAGTGAGATTTCAAATTGAAAAAAAAATGGTTTACAGTGCGCAGTGCGCGCTCATGCTCTCTCTAGCTTCCTCGCTCCCCGCGGGGTACGCAAATTAGTCGTATTTAGAACATCAACGCGTGCGCATGTATTGCTGTTGTTTATAGTGCTGACCCCATGCGACCAATTGCGTTCCACTATTTGGCGGAGGTAAGTTTTTACTTTTGCGTTTTGTTTTAGTATTTTTCTTTGTATGCTTGTATTTGTATGTGTATTTATGATTGTATTATGTTTTTTGAATTTTATATACTTTTTTATTTTAGTCTTTTACACATTTGAAATGTCTAACGACACACAAATATTGCAATGGCTGGATGAAGTGTCTGATGAAGAGTAAGATGTTGCTGGTTCGGATTCGGAAGACGAAACGGTAAACAATATCGCAATTGATAGTGCTCATAATTCAGAAAGCGAAATTGAAGAGTCCGTAGATATCCAAAACATCCCTGAACCATCTGAAGAAATTACTTCGAACCATCGACAGCTAAGCGTGGGCGCTGTTCAGCATGTTCTAGAAAGGACGACAAAAAAGTGCCAACAAAATGCTTCAAGTGTTGTAAATTTATTTGTCAGCAACACTCAAAGGTTTATTGCGTCGGATGCAGCACCGAAGAATCCGGAAATGAGACTAATTAATTATTATTTTTAGAGTTGATCACGGCCTTGCCAAAAATTTAGTTTAAGGAGAAGTTTAATATTTCTAACCTTTGTAATGTTCTAGTAATGTTTTTGTTTTTCAACTTAAGTTTATTAAATAACTTTATTAAATACTATGAAAAACATTTAGTTTTATTCCCTTTTGAAACTCCTATTCCAATTTTTCTTTGGGGTCACTCAAGACCCCATGCGCCTAATTGCGTGATTTTTCGAATGCGCCTAGTTAAGGGTTAAATGTCATAGATTCATGTCAAAGGTGACATTTTCACAATCATTGTGTTTTTGTAGTCGCAATAACAACATACTAATACTAAAAACAGAATACAATAATTATTAACGGGGGTTCCTACACTAAAAACTAAATTTTCTGGAAAAAAAACATAGATAATGGAGCAGAACCAGAACCCTTTATACGCAAGTCTGGCTCACAACTGAGCAAATTATTTAAATTGTTTCAGCATATTTTGTGGCTAAGATTCATTTAGTTTACATAGTATTATTTTTTTGCCTTTTTTTCATACAAAACTATCTTCAATAAAATAGACAGGTTATCAAATAATATATCATACTCCATACAAACATATTAATTTTCAATTAATAGTCAGGTTTTTTTTTTCACCTCAAGATATAAATTTAACAAACATACATATAAACTTACAAAACTATACAACCTAGAAAACCTTGTTAGTTTGTTTTCTATGAATTCTACTGAACCCTAGAGTCAAGAACTTCCTTTAACCATCTTTGTTATCATAATACTTGACCTTAACATACTTCAATTATATATTTATTTGTATCTGACATTGACACAACATCGACTGTACATTAAATAAAAGTCAATATGAAATTTATAGTGATATTTTGTGTTTTAACTTCAGTTTTAAGTCAACAATTAGATCAAAATAGTAATTTAACACATATTAGTGAAATTGAAGAAGAAACAAAACATATAAACGAAACAAAAGACGCAACTATATCAATAAAAACAACAGAAAACTTTACGTTGGAAACAAAATCATCACCAGAGGAAGATGAAACCGACAGAAGCAAAACTAAAAACAAAATTATCGAATTCATAATTGGCCAACTGGAAGAGGATATGAGTGAGACAACTTCAACGGAGGATACTGATAGAAATACTGATTTAGAAACTGTTAAAAAAGAAGAATGTGGAAATAATAACGAAACTAGATCAGATGCAGTTACAGAAAATAATAATACTAGACAAGATGCAGTTACAGGAAATTGTAATACTATACAAAATGCAGTTACAAGAAACTATAATAATGATTTAGACAGTAAACAAAAGGACTTTTTAAAGCAGTTGAATGAGACATTTCAATTTATAATAGAAGCTTTAATTATACAGCAAAATTATAATTTGAGTGATGAGATTACTCTCAAATCAGCTTTTGACGGGTCGCAGTGTCCCACAGGAACTATGAGAGTAGATAATGAGTGTGTGCCGAAAGAACAGTAACTTAGTGCTAGTTTAGTGTTAGTTTGACGACCTCGTTAGCGTAAAGGTTACCATGCCGGACTGCTAATCAGAAGGTTTCGGGTTCGATTCCCAGCCCGGTCAACATCTTTGTGCTTAACTAAATTTGTTGGCTGTGGGTCTGGGTGTTAAATATGTATTTATATATAATATGTATGTATGTATATGTAGTATATTAGTTGTGTTAGCAACCATAATACGAGCTAGATATGGTTCAGTATGGGGCTAACCAGCCGTGTGTGTAATGTGTCCTAATATTTATTTATTTATTGTTTAAAGTGATGATGTTAAATTTAAAATAACTTTTTGATAAGATTTTGTGTGTTTGTGTAGCATAAGCAGCCCTCTATACGTTCCCACAGTTGACACTCGGGGCCTTCTCTCGTGAGGAGAGCGATGTAGGCCACAATCCACCACGCTGTCCAAGTGCGGGTTGGCGGATAACACACGTCTTCGGATATTGTGGTTCTCAAACATGGCGTTTTTCACAATGCTTTCCTACACAGTAAAGTGAGACTGTGTGTGTGTTTTCATCAGATTTTATATGTGTGTGGGGTTTTGTGATGATAAAATTAATGATGCATAAGCAGCCCGCTATACGTTCCCACTACTGGGACTCGGGGCCTTCTCTCACTAGGATAGAGATTAGTGTGTATGTTAGTAACTCCTTATTATCTTAACCGATTAGGAAGAAATTTGGTATGGAGATAAAATTTTTGACCCTGGTTACATACATACTACATTTTATCCCGTTTTGATTTAGGTAATACAGGTGCTGCAAGGCGTCAATAAATTGTAAATAAAAATCCTAGCATAATCTACTTTTATTTTTTTCGTATTTATTTAATCTTCTTCGTTTCCTTGCCCTATCTAAAGTAAAAGTCTATCTAATCTTGCCTGGAAGAGATCGCTTTAAGTGATAAGGCCGCCACTTGTAACACTACTTATAAGTTGATTATTTTTTTTTCTCTCTGTTTTGTATTTCATTTTGTGTTGCAATAAAGAGTATATCTATCTATCTACCTATCTAGGTGGGTTCGGCACAGCAAATTTTCCTCTTCCACTCTCTTCTATGTCTCTACACTCACTCCTTTCTCTCTCATGTCCCCATCCACACACTCCATCCATGTCTTCTTCGGTCGGCCTCTTGCCCTTATTCCTTGCATTTTCATTTCCATACATCTCCTACTTACATGCATCTCGTCTCTACGCATTACATTCCACGCGTTACGTAATTATTTAATCTCATGATTTATTATTTAATTTACAAAAAAAATGCAATGAAAATACCAAATACATACTTTTGAAATTTACTGAAGGACTGCATATTTGGTATGAAAAGACTGCATATTTGGTAATCGTAAGGAATTACTAATTTCATCAACAAATTAATCAAGCCCCAATGGTCTTCCTTGGGGCTTGATTAATTTGACAATAAAACGATGTAGCTTTGGTGTTAACCTATTTCTTAATTTGGTTTTTAACCAAAATAAGAATAACCTATTTCATCAACAAATTAACCAAGCCTCACTATCCTTTGGGGCTTTCTAAACCCTCTATTTTTGGATGGTAGTCATTTTGTTCTTTGCCAAATTCACCCGAAAACTAAAATCTAGCGGTTTTTAAGGCACGAATGAACCGGTTTCTTCTGGGCAAGAGCATTTCACCTTAGATTGCATGTCGCTTACCATCAGGTGAATTGTCATCATGCTTAAAACTATCTAGTCACCGGTCGGCTCCAGCGGAAGACCAGCGCTGATTGCTTGCATTCAGCACACGCTGAGCTGGGGCCGATTTTGTGCCACGTAAAAGTTTTCAAATTCAAATCAATTTATTGCGAATATAGTAAGAATATACAGACAGGTATTCGGTCAAAAACAAACTGCACTATATTCTGTCTACCAGCTTGCAATAATTAAAATAATCTATGTCAAAACTTAAAGCTATTCTTCCTTTTTTTTTTTTTTAGACACATTTTACACACGGCTGGTTAGCCCCACACTGAACCATTTCTAGTTCGTATTATGGTTGCTAACACAACTGATGTACTACATATACATACATACATATTATATATAAATACATACATATTTAACACCCAGACCCACAGCCAACAAATTTAGTTAAGCACAAAGATGTTGACCGGGCCGGGAATCGAACCCGGAACATTCTGATTAGCAGACCGGCATGGTAACCTTTACGCTAACGAGGTCGTCAAAATCACTTATAATAAGCTTGCGCTTGATCGCAATTCACCTGATGGTAAGCGAAATTGCGATCTAAGGTGGAGCGCGCTTGCCCAGAAGAAACCGGTTCACTCTTGCCTTGAAAACCGCTAGATTATAGTTATCGGGGAACAGGGAATTTGGCAAGAAATTTTATGTTTCTTGTGTATTATTTTTCTTTGTTGTTGGTGTCACAAAATAAATGTTTCTTTCTTTCTTTTTCTCTTTCTTAGTATAAAAAAAATTAAGCTATCTCAGAAACCCTGAATATGAGTGCATTAGCGAAGTTTGTTATGAATTTATACGATCAGATGAGATGAGTGTGTCGGTTTGAAGGTATTAAACACAGCCTAGTTACTGCCAGCGACTAGTAGCGATAGCAGAAAAATGTTGTAATTAAATAAATTTATTACTGGAAACTTGATATTTTATAATTGACCTGATAACATTGAAATATTGTAGTGACTTTATATTATATATATTTATAATATTAAAATGTCAGATTACAATAATTATTATATTATATTATAATGTCAAATACAAATAACTATTATTTAGCCTAACAAATAATTTATTATTTAGACACTAATAGATCTCGAGGAAACCGGCATGTTTGAGGACCACAATCTTCGAAGACGTGTGTCATCCGCCAACCCGCTCTTGGCCAGCGTGGTGGATTATGGCCTTTATTTCTCTCCTCGTAAGAGAAGACTCCGAGTCCCAGCAGTGGGAATGTATAGTGGGCTGCTTATGCTATGCTTGTGCTAGACCTTGAGGAAGACTCAGGAAACGGTGGCGTGACGATCTATGTAAATTTGATAAGGACTGGGCCACCAAAGCCGAAGACCGGGCTGACTGGAAGGAGAGAAGCGAGGTCTTTGCCCAGCAGCGGGACACGACAGGCTTATAATAATACCTTTTATTATTATTATTTACACTTATCACTTTTACTTGAATCAATATGAAAAAAAAATGATAATTTTATATTTTTGAATCAGTTTTATTTCTATTTCATAAGTCTGAGTGGTACCAAAATAAGTATATTCTGGAGTAGTCCTTAAGACATAAAAAAAAGTGTTAGTTAATAAGTTGAAAAATAAAAAGCCATTAAATTTATATTTATTTATCTTTTTAATTTAGATATTACATGTTTTAAACGTTATTTGAGTGTTTTTATTTCTTCAATAAAATACATTACAACACGTCAAATTACATTCAACTATTACTTATGAAACCGCGAGAAGAAAAAGCGATTGTGGCCCGGTGGGAAAACGGCTGCTTACAATCAGACGGCTCCTGGTTCGTTCCCAGTCCTACACCAATGACATGTATGTTTATCAAGTTGCCCGTCGAACGTCGCCCTAATTTTGATATTAGTTGAGGTCACAGGTAATGGCCTAAGGCTGAAGCTTGCCAAGTCTGGAATGATTGGCTCTTAAAGAAGCTGCCGAAACCCACTTTTTAGTGGCTGGCGACAGTTTTTTTTACTCTGAATAGGTCAGCGCTTGACCACAAGTGATATTGAGGTCTACGGTGGATCGCGCTTACCTAGAAGGAACCGGTTCACTCTCGCCTTGAAAATCGCTAGATTGTAGCCATTGGGGAACAGGGAATTTTCACTTAAGGATGGTTGCTAAGAAGTCGAAAACTATGATGCTCTACCACCTTGATTCCTCACGATATTTTTTTTCACCTAAAGCTTGAGTTCTTTGGCCACGATAGAACCTTTAAGAAGTAAGGTAGGATCACTTCGAATCTTATGACATGCTTAAGAAATTACAATAATGTATTTTTTTTATGTAAGTTTAATGTTATTTTATTACTACTGGCAATTTTAAATGCAATTAATCACATAGACACAAATCACATGTTTTATTTGTGAAGGAAAGATAATCAAGACAAAATTTGCAAAGCTTGTATTGATAATAAAGTACTTGTTTTAAACCATAAATTACATATTTTTTTAAAAATTGATATTTTTTTGCTGTCGGTCCTCCAATAACTTAGTTTAGCGCGGTCTCGCGGTTGGTTGCGCTTCCCTGTCCGTACATTTATATAGTCCATCAGTTTTGCTGTCTGTACTATCTAGCTCTATCTAGGTGATAGTTGTGTTTGATTGTTATATCGATAAAGACTAGAGATACATAAGACGACAGGCGCTTTTCCCTTCCCTAATGGCTTGTTAGATAAGATTTATTTATATTGAAAGTCAAAATTTTTGTACATAAACTTTTATTGAAACAAAATTGTTTCTTTCTTTTAAAAAAATATCAACTATACTATGTATAAGAATCTTCAAAGTCAAATACATTTATTGCTTCATTATGGCATAATTATGATGTTAGGTACCTACATTTAATAACCGAACAGGGTCCATTATGAGATACCTACATCTCATAATGGACCCTGTTCGGTTATCGCTAAAAGTAAATCCTTGCCATAGAATTAGCTAAAACTATGTATTTTAACCTATTTTTTGGAACTTTTAATTTATTTTATCTTTGTCCTGACTCATTTATTCATTCATCTATAAGTGACGCAGAGCCCAAACGACTGGTCCTAGGTGTATGAAATTTGGAGATGTTTTAAAAAAGAATATTCGGAAATTCTACCCCTAAGAGGGTGAAAAGGGATAAAACAACTTGTATGAAACTTCTTTGTTTTTGAACTTTTAGAAATGGAATTTGAATCTGTATAGTTTATTTGAAAAAAGAAATATGATATCCATTTTGTTGTCTGGGATTGTTTAAGATTTTGGTACTAAATACTTTATATCGATACATACGAGTATTTAACACCCAGACCTACTGTCAGTAAATTTCGTTCGTCACTAAGATGTCGTCCGTGCCGGGAATCGAACCTTTGACCGTCTGGTTGGTCATTACGTCAACGTGATCGTCAAAAAAGACTAAGAAAAAAAAACACGTTTAATACTCTCGTTCGATAACACCTGCGCCGCATTATCAGTTTATTTTAAATCGGAAAAAGGGAATTTGAATAATTCCAAAGGTCCCGTCTCATAATTGAATTTGGGGAGTCCTTCCATTTAGAATTGTTATACATTTTATCAATAATTTCATTATACAGGGTAAGAAGAAAAAAAAAGATTTAGACATATATACGGAACCCTAAAAAGTATTTTTTAGGGTTCCGTACTTAGCAGGTTGAAACGGGACCCTATGTCTAAGCCTCCGCTCTTTGTCTGTTTCCAGGCTGTATCTCAGAAACCGTATTAACTAGAAAGCTGAAACTTTCACAAGATTTGTATTTCCCGTGCCGCTATAACAACAAATACTCAAAATAGTGTTTTTCTCGTATTTTTCGCTATATATCAATTACAGCTACCGTTTTAATATATAGAAAAAAAAAATACGTAGAAACATAAAAGTTTCACGGAATATTTAAACGTATATTACTTTTTTTATTTGAATCTAATCTAGGCCGCAGGACCCGCAGTTTTCCAAACGTATTATTAAATCGGTTTAACCGCTAGTGCGGGAAATTAAGATAAGACAGCACACCATAGCCTTTCCCTAAGCTTAATCATGTTAGCAGCTGTCTGTATCCAGCGTGGTAATGCTACCAGTATATAGAACAGCCCTCTGGTAGTGAGCGTGAGGCATAGAGGCATTGGGTTTAGAGGGTGTATTTATTTGAATTTTTTTATTCTCCACAAACCGCTTACCTTTTGTATTTAGAAGTTTTGAAATGTGGCGTAAACAATCTTTAGTTAACTATCCTAGTAACATAATAAATGCGAAAGTATGTGTGTGTATGTTTGTTACTTCTTCACGCTCAAACGCCTGAATCGATTTTGATGAAATTTAGTGTGAAGATAGATTAAACCATGGATTAACACATAGACTACTTTTATCCCGAAAACGATTGTGGTTCCCGTGGGATACGCAAATAACTTCAAAATCTTTGTTACTCCTTCACAGTCCAACGACTGGACCGATTTTGATGAGATTTACTTTGAAGATAGGCCCAGACTTTGGATTAACACATATGCTTTTTATCCTGGATTAACTAATTTAAGTCCCGGATTAACGCGGGTAACATTGCGGGGCGCAGCTAGTAGGTTTATAAATAAAGTTGTTTGTAAGAATTAAGTCCCAAAAAGATTAGGTATCCGCATCCGTATACCGTATAGGAGCTTAGTGGACAAAACTGGAACATTCAAATAAAGGTAGCCGTCCAGTGTCCGAAATAATACTAATTCAATAAAGATATAAATTTTAAAAGGGTCAGTCTTACGACGCAGGTGCAAGATATAAAAATCGGCCCGAATCCTATGTCCTGGTAGGGTAGCCATGACTCGCGTTTCTTTTAAGACAAACTACCTAGCGTAAGCAGTTTTCAGAGCAAGAGTGAACCGGTTTTTACCTGGGTAAGCGTGCTCCACCTTAGGTCATAATGTTGCGTATCATCACGTGAATTGTGATCAAGGGCAAGCCTATTTATTGTACAAAAAAAACTGTTAGAAGACGGGTCAAAAACAATTAACTTTAAATAGGACCGCATAACTAATATAGAAGCACTCCAGGCAGAATGTAATGGAAAAGTACCTATAACGCCCATGACATTGCCGCGTTGTATAGCAATTCAATTCAATAAAATAATATTTATTTCAGAATATATATATACGAGTATTTTTAATACAAATGTATTATGTAAATGTCAAAATCTATGGATGAATTCCGGAATAAGTATTATTAAATTGAATTGAATTGCTACATACTAAATATAATTTCATAAAATTAAATAGGGAATGATAACCTTTGCGCCGGGTAATATGATCCTGCCGGGGAAGTTGAAGAGTACGTATGTACACGTACCAGACCCCCGGCTTTAAGGCGCAGCGAGGGAACTCCGTCACAGAATTATAACTTGTACTTCGTACAGAAGCTTCACTTCGCAATGGTTTTCAAAGAAATATGAACTCAATCTGATAAACAATATGATTTAATTTAGCTCACGGTCCAGTCGAGCTCGTGATGATTTCGTTGCCTACCAATTTCTTTTCAAAGGAATATGGGCCTTAATTCACTATGCTACGGTTCATAATACGTTGTACATGGTTATACGTAGTACTAGTTAATATTCTGTGGTATTGAAAGAGCCACATAGATTGGCCCTTTGCTCAGTGGCCGCCGCCCGTAGGTATGTTTTTAACACCTACACGCGGAGTGACACAGGCCTGACTCCGTGGAGGTTTCAGTCGGTAGTGGTCGCCACTCTGGCACCGAGTCCGACATACCCGCCGCCTCCCCCGAGGGTTGGGATTGGTTAGCGGGCATGCGTTAGGCAATGCATTTCCTCCATGTGAAAATAATAATAATAGGTTCAAGTAACAACGATGCGTGGTAAATTATTTACTTACTTGCAACTTTTTTATAAATAAATAAATGAAACGTGAACATAACGCATGGTCCCCCTACTCCAGCAGCGTTCCTTGCCCACCAGTAATGGCTTATTTTACGGCAGCATTTTACTGCGCAGTTACGATTTACGTTCGATAGATGCGATGTACGCTCATATGTGCTTATTGTGGCTTTTACTAACCTTCCATTGCTTTTGGAGGTTTTTCTTTATATTCTTCTTCTTCGTATGAGCTAAGTGGCCAAGCTCTGGAGTCGAGAGTTTTCAAGCCGTCCGAAGGTCTTGGTTTAACTACTGTTTGTACTAAGAGTACAGGCTACTAGCCGGGACCTACAATTTAACGTATCATCCGATTCACGGTAATGAGAGATGGCGTTACAATCGATTGAAAAATAGGATTCGTATAGATAATAATTTAAGTAACGGGTCTCTAAATAAAATAATTTCATTAAATAATTGTCTATGATAAAACTAAAATATGTTTGCCGGGTCAGCTACTTAAACATATATTATTAGTTTTTTTTTTAAAAAGACCGTGTGGTACAGTTATTATGCGTGCCAAATAAGAATAGGACTGTCAAGCCGCCATTTTTCTCAATAATACGCGCTAACGTCATTACCAAAGTGTTTGGTGTGCAACAAAAATTAGTAAACAAAAATTGTTCCGTTTATATGTTTAATGTTAATATGTTTAACGCATTTCGGAATTTATTTTACTTTTCACGACAAATTAATATATTAATAAAAATTACATCTATTTTTAGTTTATATGAATCGGCCGTAAAGTTCTTTACCTACGGATATGTTACCATCTGGAGTTTTTTGTATTACTGCTAATGTTAAACTTCGCAGATTCATTGGCATGTTCACTTCATTGGCACGTTTCTTTCTTTCTTTCTTTAAATACGATTTCTCGTGGTCTACAATGGAGCACTGTACCTCTTCGAGGTGCGGTTATGAAGTTGGATGCAAGTGCAATCCTATTATTAGTTGGCACGCATAGTACTAACGTAGTAAGCCATTTACTATGTACTGACAAATATGTATTAGCAAAATCCTTGTGAGAAACTTGCACGCTCAGTTTAATAGTGACATTCAGACGCAGACATTCCCGCACGAGGCAAGTGGAATATGGCAACTTGAGCCGCGGATGTTCTGCTTAGTGTTTCTTGTCCACGGAATAATACAGATACTAAAGTAATTACTTTAAAGCGATGACCGATAGGTCGGTCGAGCGGCTGCATTACGTGGTCGTGGTTTGATTCCCGCTAATGAGCTTGAGCTTTCAATAAATATAATATATAAAATTTCCATGTCACAATGTTAGTTACCGTCCTCTGAAACGGCTTGACCGATTCAGTACGGCGTATTCAGTAGGTCTGAGAATCGGCTACTATCTGATTTTCATACCCCTAAGTGAGGCAAAACAACGTTTGCCGGGTCAGCTAGTATAATAATATCAGGATTCATTTCACTGCTGGTTAGCCCCTAATACTACCTAAACCATTTCTAGTTTGTATTACGATTGATGATGATGGACACAAAACTATTTTCTGTCCACAAATCAGTTTGTAAGATCTATTTTGTAATAATATAATACCTTTTTTGGGCACATTTGACACACGGCTGGTTAGCCCAATAACAAAACATTTCTAGTTTATATTATGGTTGCTAACACAACTGATATACTACATATACATACATACATAAATACTTTATACAGATACATACATATTTAACATCCACACCAATCACGGTCACCAACAAATTTGGCTCATCACTAAGATATTAGCTGTGCCGGGAATCGAGCCCAGGACCCTCTGGTTGGCAGTCCTGCAAAGTAATAATTACGCCAACGAGGTCGTCGCAAATGATAGAAAAAATTAAGAGACCATACGATGGTGGTAGAACAGACTCAAGTTGAAAGTAACTTAGATATATTTGATTTGATTTCAAAAGCTAGCTCCTTGACTCGTGACCTTAGCGCTAAAATCTCTACCAAGCAACCAATTCCAAAAAAAAAAAACACATACATCTGTGTCAGTTTCCTCCTTGTAAAGTACCGTCTTGGAGTAGCATAAACAGTTGCAACTTTATCACCTGGTGCGGAGAGGCGGCGCCATTACTCGCCCGTGACGTCATACGTCTTACTGCGCTATGACGTCACTACATGTAGATCTTTTACTGCGCTCTGACGTCAGTAAGTGGTGAGAGTTTACGCCTTTAGTACACCTACGCATGAGTCTTTGCTAAATAATTGCGGTAGCGAAACTTGTGCGGAACGTTAGTACACTGCAGTTCTTTCGCAAGGAAATGTCATTAGGCGCGTCCACACAGAGCGAGCAGCCTCGCGAGGCATTTACCGCGTAGACGTAGACGTGCCTCGGCCGAGGCAAGCGCGCGCTCTGCCGCGAGCGAGCGACCGTGCGCTCGAGCCATCGAGTGTCGGCTTTTGATTTTTCTCAAAAGCGCCTCAGCCGTTTGCCTCGCGCCCTCTGGACGCTCGCGTATTTTATTTCGTGCCTCGCTCGAGCATAATACGAATTATGAATTAATTATTCTAATAGAGGACTTAGGGAAGACGCCTGGTTAAATATTAGCCGCGAGATGCATGTACCGGTTACTGTTTTAAAAAATAATATGAAGTCATTAATGGGATCCTTCCGGCGGGAAAAATCACGAGAAAAGAATGATGCGCGGCCTCGCGATGATCCGAGGCTGCCGCGCTCGTTCGTGGGTTAGTTTCCTCGCGCGGCAAATGCCTCGCGAGGCTGATCGCTCTGTGTGGACGCGCTTATTGTCATTTCATATTTTTGGCTTAGATTTTGCGAAATTCTGTATTCTCTGACTGAACGCGTGGTGACGCTATGCGATGCAAAACTCCACTAGCGAAATAGCTGCGCCTGTGTAACGGCAATTTCGCGGTTACTTGCAAAACAATACCGACAAGGACGCAACTATTTCATCTAGCTGTATAGTAGAGCGAGACATAACACATGCGAAACGTTGCCATACAACTCAGAGTTTTGTCGTCGTTTCGCTGCTGCATGCGATTGCGTAGATGTACTAAAGGCGTTAAGGTCTGTGGTTTTTTTGCAAGCTTTGTATTTTTTCTCCGCAATGTATATATCTATAATCTTCTTTTTCTTCTGCCCGAAGGCCCCCGACTTGGCTAACCTACTGTTTATACTAAGACTAACAACCGGGACCTACAATTTAACGTGTCATCCGACCCACGGTAGCGTCTGGGTGAAAATGCCACTTTTTAAGTCTTGTGCATGGTCACCCGTCAAGAGTGTAAGCGACCGTTGCTTAATTTCGATTATCGCGGCAGAAATAATAAAATGCGGTAGCCTACAAGGGACATTTCATAATATTTTCCATGTTTATATTTTACCTGTGGCTACGCAAAAAAACTTATTTCATTTCATTTCAAAGGGGCCACAAAAATTATTTATTTTCTGTTTAAACATAAAGATAAATTTATTTGTAAAATAAGAAAGTGTACGTACAAAGTTCTTACGTCGTTACGTAAAATTAATCTTTAAACATATTACTGTTAAGATTTATTATGTTCGCTGGAAACTTGTTGTACATTATTTTTTTTTAATAATAATATCTCGGTTACTATACTTTAGCAGCTAGTCTATTTGCTGGTAGAACTTTATCTATCTTCCTACGTAAAGTTTATGGAACAGCATCTTTTTTATTTTATTATCATGAATTTCTGCAGGCTAATTCTAGACCATTCTATGTTAAAGTCAAAGTCGTCTTCAGATAACTTTAGCTAGAGGAATAACAGGCACCATTGTGCTAACTAATATGTCATTCAACAATTCAATCCTCAAACTACTGAGATGTTAACCGCTCAGGTGGAAATGCCATTAAATTAAGTGAGCTAGCTGCAAGTTCCCCGCAGTAATAAAATTAAGTACCTAGCCTCTAGAGTCATGTAATTTTAATTTAACTACTCATTAATCAGCATATGGAAGTGCAATTACGACTTACCAAAGTAATTAACCTATTATACAACGTGGCTATTAATATATATCAATAACTATTGATAATCTTAAGATATATAAATCTCGTGTCACAATGTTTGTCCTCAATGGACTCCTAAACCACTTAACTGATTATAATAAAATTCGCACACCATGTGCAGTTCGATCCAACTTGAGAGATAGGATAGTGTAAATCTCAAATTATAGTCGAAATTTTTATTTATTGCTAATTATTGTCTGTTATTATTTGACAGTCACAATTATCTGTTATGTTAACTCCAAATGATTCTAACAGATGTCGATACCTTTCGACTGGGTTGAGTGAGTAATCAATAGATGGCGCTGTACCCCTAAGTGAGGCAAAAGAACGTTTTCGCTGGTAATATATATTAATAACTATTGTATTAATATCTGTCTGAGTGTGACTCAGGGATAAAAAGTAGTCTATGTGTTAATCCAAGGTCTAACATATCTTCATACTAAATCTCATAAATATCGGTCCAGCCGTTGGAGCGTAGAGGAGAAATATAGATTTTGAAGTCATTTGCGCATTCCACGGGAACCATACTTGTATCGGGGTAAAAAGTGGCATTTGAATTAATTCCAAGGTCTAACTGATCTTCACATCAAATTTCATAAAAATCGGTTTTACCGTTTGAGCATGAAGAAGTAAGATACATACACACTTACACACAAACTAGTGCATTTATTATATTAGTAGGATAACAGATCCCACCCATATATGGTGCACATATGATAAAGCTTGTAGCATTGCCGCGCTGTATGACAGGCCAATCTTGCACCAGGATCGAAAAAATAATCCATTTATTTGAGAAAAACATAACAAAACATGTAACATATGTTGATTATAATAATAATAACATACTGACTATAATTTGTAAGTGTAAGTAGGCAGTAATTTTATTAATCTATAAAATTATTATAATTTATTTTATTGACATGTAAATTTATAAAGAACTTTGAATAATAACTTTGTAAGAAAAACATTAGTTTTATTTAGATCGGTTCAGCCGTTAGAGCTGTGGTTGTGTTTTTGAAAACACGTTGTATACATAAACTAGGTATAAAGTTTAGATTACCTAGACTAGTTTGGAACCTAGCTCAGTAGTGCGGCGAACTTTGGTTGACGGTGTTCGAACTGTACGGGATAGATATAATTACTTAGGTTAGGTCTTAAGCTTCAGGTCTTAGGTAACTTCGATTTAGGGATAATATTTTGAACTAGGTATTAGAATTAAGTTTTGTACCTGGGCAAGGTAACTGAAACTATAACTTTTATTATTATTAGTAGTTTACAACTCTGACTATGGGTCTGTATGTTATTTCACTACAACTAAATAAAAGATATTTTTTTTACAAATATACTCTGAATAATTGGCCAAGTGCGAGTTAGGCTCGCGCATTTTGGTTTATATCAATTTTATAATTTAGTTTGATAGCTAATACATTATATACTCGTATTTAGTAAAAATTTTATCTAGCAGCTACCGTTATTGACATATAGCAAAAATACGAAAACACGTTTATTGTATGAGGAACACCCTTAATATTTTTTATTTTTAGTATTTGTTGTTATAGCGGCACGAAAAATACATAATCTTGTGAAAGTTTCAGCTTTCCAGCTATTACGGTTTCTGAGATACAGCCTGGAGACAGACAGACAGCGGAGGTTTTGTAATAGGGTCCCGTTTTTACCTTTTTGGTACGAAACTAAGGAAACTAGTATAAAAGCGAAAGCAGCCGAGGGCGTCTATTTAAGTTGTAAAACAATAGTAATGTGAAGTAGGTACGAGTAGTGGAGGTAATCAAGAAATCAATCGCTGGAGCGCAAGGATCGCCAAACAAGCGAACTTCCCTTACCATCCCTCGGGAGGCGCGCTCTAATTGCCCTCACACGCTGATTACCTCTCATAGATACTATACAAAAATAATTGGCCAACTGCGAGTCAGGCTCACGTATAAAGGTTTCAAAAACCATTGTTGTTTGGGAGCCCCCCTTAAATATGATTTTAATTTCATTTATTTTTACTCTGAATAAGTCAGCGCTTGACCACAATTCACCTGATGGTAAGTGATATTGAGGTCTACGGTGGTTCGCGCTTACCTAGAAGGAACCGGTTCACTTTCGCCTTGGAAATAGCTAGATTGTAGGCATAGGGGAACAGAGAATTTGGCAAGGAATTCCAAAGTTTGGCGGTTCGGACAACAAAGGTGGAAGCAAAACGCTTTGTGCGTTTCAGAATTTAATATTCTGTGAATGTATAATGGGTATACCAAATGTCGTTATAAAAATGCTTAAAAATTACGTTTATTGTAATAACAATAGTAATATTAAGGGGGTCCCTATAGGTACCCTCTTAATGGCCACATGGCTGGATAGCCCCATACTAAACCATTACTAGTTTGTATTATGATAGCTAACACATTTTAAATACTACACAAACATACATAAATACTTTATATGGATACATATTTAGCACCCAGACCGACAGCCAACAAATTTAGTTCAGCAGGAATAGAACCCGGAACTTTCTGGTTGGCAGTCCGGCAAGTTATCCATTACACCACTGATACGTCAAATGCTAAGCTATAAGCTATAAGTGTACAAAATAAATTAAAACAAAAAAAAATAAAAGATAAAAATAAAGATAAAAGATACTATTTATGGCGTCTTGGGTAAGAGCACGAATTCACAAAACAAATGTATACCTACTTATAATTAAGCTTTTGAGTCGTGCGTTGCTGGATCATTGCGCCTCGCTGTAGGTTTTGTGAGAACCTGTGTCGCAAGGCAGCAATCAGTTTCACTCCGCTAGCTTTTGTGTACACAAAGTTAGTTAGTTAGTTTTTTAGAGCATAAAACATTACACAAAGCATCTACTTGAAAAAAAAAGTAACGAAAAATACAAGAACCTAATTAAAGGAAGTTTGTGGCAGATCTCGGACGGCGGTTACGAGATAAGGGGCGAGATCCGCGGCCTGGGGAATACATGCGGCAGCAAATTTCTCTCGCGATTCAGCGAGGAAATGCTGCCAGCCTAATGGGTACGCTTGGGCGAGGGGCTTTGACGTAGTCTTTATAGGACATAGGACTTAATTTTATTTAATTTCATTATTTTTAGATATGACCATAATAAATACAGAACCTAATTATTTAATTTCTTTGAAAACAAATCAAAAACACTGGCCTGTGACATAAACAAAAATAAATAAATAAAAAATGTTGTATAATTTCATTATTTTTAGATATGACCATAATAAATACAGAACCTAATTATTTAATTTCTTTGAAAACAAATCAAAAACACTGGCCTGTGACATAAACAAAAATAAATAAATAAAGAATGTTGTATCTATGTATGTCGGAGCGGTAATCCGCGGCCCGTCCCATCGGGTGACATATTGCAAGGAGCGGAGCCCCGACGGCTCCCAGGACGTTTTATAAGTTACTATAAGTTCCCAAACTAAATAACATTGTGACAGCGAGCCTCCGCTTGATTTTTAATGATCTTGTTAAAAAGAAAGTAAAATATATGTATATGATAAATATAGATAGGTATATACTCGTAGAGATGTCTTTCTTTACTCATTACAGCCAATGGGTAAGAAGTGTGTAAGTTAACATGTGTATTATAAGCATACATCTTCTTCTTCCTCAAGAAAATTATATATATTCAATGGTTAACTAACATGTTAATTTGTTACAATTGAAGTTATCTGCATATTATTGTTTTGTTTATTTTTCATTAATTCTAAATAAAATGTATAAAATGATTTCAATAAAATTTTGTCAGGTACATATTATTATTAGTGTAATTTAGGGGAAGTACAGCTGTCTTTACTACAGGCTCTACAGCCTAGCTTAGACAGCTGTAGATCAACTGTTTCTAATATTACAAATGTACCCTTTTTTTGTATACATTCTCTTTTTTTTCCTTTATTTTGTATTTTTGTACCAAATTTATTGTTGTTATTGTTGTTGTCTTCTAGTCTTCTAATCTTAATAAAATTTCCATGTCACAATGTTATTTACTGTACTCATCCGATAAGGCTAGACCGATTCTTGCCAAATTTTATATGCGTATTTAGTAGGTCTGAGAATCGGTTACTATTTATTTTCCATACCCTAAGTGATAAGGGTTCACCCATAAATTTTTGGGCGATTTTTTTTTGTTTATTTTTTTATAATGTGTCATTAAAAATACAAACAACTCTAAATTTTAACTTTTTTATCACCAACCCCTGTTTTTTAATGGCCATTTTAGTAATATAATAATTTTCCATCCCACTCGATAACTGATCAATCCAAGTGTTTTTATCTGTACTTAAGGCAAAACAACGTTTGCCGGGTCAGCTAGTTTCATATATTATTGTTACTCAAAAACGTATCACCATAGTATAGAGTGAATTTAAATTATAAACAGAAAAAAAAACGCTCAATGAAAGTCTAGACTTACAGAGCTATCTTTAAACACAGGCTTAAAGAATAAGCGTCTAAAATATCAAACAAGTCGATAAAATCCCCGAAGATACCGAACAGCACTAAAACCTGCAAGATATTCGCAACTTTCCTCCGAAACTAAAATAAAACCTCTCAAATCTGATTAAAATACAATAAAAATGGCGAACGATTCGTAAAATCAAAAACACTCGAAACAAAGATTTCGAGACAGATTTATCGACAGTCAAGGGGCATTGCATTGGACATATTCATTTTGAATTTATTTAATTCAATTTTTTACTTTATCTTCTTACAAATAAAGTCTATTTTCGTATAGTAAAGCGCTCTGTTTTAAATTCTTGGGAGTCGAACCCGAAAGAGTTTTCGTATTGATTTTACAGAATGAAACATTTAATTGTTTAAATTCGCATTTACTTTATTCGCATCGCTGAGAGGGCTTTAAATTTCATTGAAGTATTTATAAAGTAAGTTAAGGCGATGTTTTACCAAGTTTAGCCGCGCCATATATTTGAGCTTAGCGCCTGAAACGCGGTAGTTTGTATTTCTCGAAATAAGTTCATGTAAAATATAAGTTTATATAATAATAAGCAATTTGAGCTTTTAAGTTATGTGCCCTAACGATTCTAAGTTATATAATTAGTTACATAAAAGCAAGTTATTTTTAATATTTAAGAAGCATTATTTAATTGCATTACAACTACATAAAATCAATACAACTAATTTAGCAATGGTGTACTCATCAATTTCTTCCCCTTTCATTTGATACCTATATTGACGATATGAAAAAATATGTAAGCCGCCATTTTGCGGTGTTGGTCTTCTTAGACCTATTTTCATCAAACATGCCCTCTTAAAAAATAACACCTTAAAAAACACATAAAAGTCAATATCAGTCTATTCGTTAAGGAACTACAACGGCACAGTCACACACGCACACACATTAATATAAGTCTTTGTTTTAAAAGAATTAATCTTTATTGCTCGATGAGAAAGTGATTTAATTTGATTTGAAATTTAGTACATCATTTAATTAGCTACGATGACACATACAGACATATATACACACACACACACACACACACACACACAAATACACATTAAACTTTTGATACCCCTTCGTTTTTGTGTCCAGGTTTAAAAAGGAAACCCCACGTTTGACATTAGAAATGAGATGACGTATTGGTCCCCGAGGAGTCAATGTATCAACAAAATGGCCGCCAGAATTTATGTGCATTTTACTTAAAAGGAAACTATTCAGCGGGGAGTCATTGAGGGAAGAGGAAAGGCCGTTTTTGATAGTTTTGTCAAAAAAAGACTAAAGTATTTTTTGACAAGAGTAGATTAAAAACTCCTACAAGAAAATAGAATTAAAAATTTCGGAATAATTATTAATACGTGCGTGTGTTACTCCTTAGGTGCCAAAGTATTAATACAGCCTTGGTTGATAACACTGTCATGCGAAGATTTTTTGTAGCCTACAAAAAATCTTCTTAAAATTATTAAATAAGTCTTAGTTTGTAATGTTATAATAGTCATTGTTTTATTTGTATTATGTTTTATTTGTTATACTGTCTTGTTAGAGGTTAAGTTTATTTAAATACAAACAGGTTGAATTGGATACTTAGATTCAGGCCTTGCCTAGTTAAGTAGTCACAAGTGAATTAGTTATCTAAGTATAAGTTAGTAAATAAATATTTTTCATTTTCATTTTCATTTTCAATAGCTGAACGTATTTCTTTGAAATTTGTTCCAGAGATAGTTTAGACCGTAGAATAAGTTGTAGGTCACTTTTTATCACTGGTTAAAGAGGTTTACACTACAGGGCATAGCTAATATTATTACAAAGGTAAAAGTTTTTGTGTAAGGGTTTATAATTATTTGTTTCACCTTCACGTAAGCGGCTGAATAGATTTCGATCAAATTTTGTAGTAAGAGTAAGTAAGATATTTTAGACTTTTTTAGATTTTTGTTTAAATTTTTTATAGGCTTTTGCTTTTATCCTGAATTAAGTCTGGCTAGTCCTACAAAAAGATTTAGGTAGACATTAACTTACCTGTAAACCTAAATCACATGTTTTTCCTTTATTTAATCTGTAACCTTAATCTAATCTTACCTAGCCAAGGTCCCTAATCTAATGTTCTCTGGCTTAAGGGTCAGTGCAAAAGGAAAATTACAATTTACTTTTTTATACATTACAAATAGGCATTTACTAGCAGTGCTATACGAGACTCTAATCTATCGATATAAATCTATCTTTGACTGGAAGTCTACGATAGAGCAAGCCTAGTTTGGAATATCTGACCCTTAGGGAATTTGTCCGGGGATCTATATAGCCATATGTATAGGTTTTGGATATCTGTACACCAGAATAATAATAAGAAATGATTTGTATATTTAGATTTAGCATTTTATTGTTTTATTTTATCTCTCTTGTTTTATTTTTTGTTTTATTATTTGTCTATTGCCTGAAAATAAATCATTATTATTATTATTATTTACTTTTTATCCCAAAGTAACGTTATTAGTAATTTAACGCGGGTAACAATATCTCGGGGCGCAGAAGAATCGGGACCCTATTACTAAGCCTCCGCTGTCTGTCTGTCTCCAGTTTGTATCTCAGAAACTGTGATAGCTAGAAAGCTGAAACTTTCACAAGATATGTATTTCCCGTGCCGCTATAACAACAAATACTCGAAATAAAAAAATAGTATTTTGGGGTCCCCATACAATAAACTATGTTTTATCCCGGATTAACGCAGGCAATACCGAGGGACGCGGCTAGTTATTAATAATTTTTGGGTTGTCCTAAATCGAATATTACATTCTTTTTTTATATGAGCTAAGTGGCTACAATTTAATGTGTCATCCGACCCACAGTAGCGCCCAGATGAAAATGCCACTTTTTAAATGGCATTATTATTTTTTTTTTTTTCTCCGAATAGGTCAGCGCTTGACCACAATTCATCTGATGGTAAGTGTAGTTGAGGTCTACGGTTATGTATGGTCACCCATCCAAAGACCGTTGCTTAACTTTAATGATCGCGTCAGATCACCTTAGATAGCCGAGCTACAGGCGCTAAATTACATTCTTCTAACTAGGTATTCCCCTGGGAAGGAAATGTGTGTAATTATGTTATTCATCTCACGATCTGATCGGTCCTCCTTATAGATATTACACAGCGCAATATATACGTGACTTACATACTTTTCCTTGTAGTGCCTGTAGCTCGGCTAGCTAAGGTGATCTGACGCGATCATCGAAGCCAAGCAACGGTCGATGCGGACGGTGTTTGGATGGGTGACCATACACAAGACAGTCTTTTAAAAGTGTCATTTTAATCTAGGCGCTACTGTGGGTCGGATGACACGTTAAGTTATAGGTCCCGGCTGTTAGTCTTAGCTTAGCTTTTTGGCGTTCAGAAGTACATGCATCTATATTTGAATTGAATTGAGCACCATCTTCTAGTTAGTGTAAGTTGTAAGTTTGACAGCTTTCTACGCGGAAATCATACTTAGTTTAGTTAAGTAACCTTTCAGTTAATCCTGTCCTGATTCCCGCAGGCTGCAGTGCGGCCGCCAGAAGGCGAGCGCATGTTTAATGTATTAGCTGACCATCACGCGGCCGCATCCACCATGCAAATGAATACGAAATAACCTCCACCCGTTCTCTACAGAGCTACTTTACACTCCTCAAGGCAAATACGTCCTTATAATTCACTAGCAGATCGTCCCGGCTTCGCACGGGCTATAAATTAATCTAAGTTGCAAAGAAAAACAAAATATAGCCTATGTTACTCAGGGATAATGTAGCATCCCAACGATGAAAGATTTTTTTAAATCGGTCCAGTAGTTTCGGAAAAAAAAAAAAATCGCGTCAAACAAACAAAAAATCAAACTTGCAACACCAATAGTTACATGTCAAAAAAATAAGTGAATCAATCAATATGTTAAATGTCAATAAATTAATATGTCAAAATTACACAATTCCCAATTAATTTATAATATTGGTATAGATAATTCATTTTTTCAATAAAATAGTCAGTATAGTTCTTACACCAAAGCGCTATTTTAGATCCTAAAAGCGCACACAATGTTAGTGACGGCACTACAGAAGACATCGATATCTTGTATTTCGGATAAAGCGTTAAGATAAGATATAGCACGTCGCGTAGCATATTCCGTGCGAGAATGAGGGACACTGAACAACTTGTGCCATCGCCACACACACGAACGAGTGTACTATGCGTGCCAACTAAGAATAGGACTGTCAAACCGCCATCTTGCTCAATAATACGCGCTAACGTCATTACCAAAGGGTAAGGTGTGCAAAAAACATTGTAAACAAATTATGTTCAGTTTATATGTTTAATGTACGCTATTTTGGTATTTCTTATACGTTTTATGGCAAATTAATTATATATGAGTAGGATTTGAAAGTAAAAGCACATTTATAAAAATATATCATTTTTTTCATTCTTGGCACTTCTTTTTGTACCAAATAAAAATAGTTTATTATACTGATAACAGCACTTAAGTCGAAACTATCCAAAACCAACGTCCTGTCACGTGTTTTTTTAAGGTGTTGTTTATTTGCCTTGGGTACTTCTTACCTGTAGAATTAATTAATCCAAAATTATCCAGTAATAAAAATCAAGAATAGTTTTTAATATGAATATAATAATTATACAATAATCAAAATTATATCTATGAACAAAAAAAAAATATTACATTTTTTACGCTATTTTTGCTGGCAGTACTTTTTTGACAGTTATCGTGTGAAGTTGAAGCAAGCGCGATCCTTTTATTCTTAGTTGGCACACATAGTAGTAATCAGGGACGTACAAATAGAAAGAGCTTAAAACAGTCGTATTGTCAACCTTACCGCGGAGTACCATACAGTAGTGCATCACCACATTGATGCTTCTTCTGATTTCTAATGTCTCAATATCAACCATGCCTGCATAATATATCAGTTGTGTTAGCAACCATAATACAAACTAGAAATGGTTTAGTATGTGGCTAACCAGCCGTGTGTGAAATGTGTCCTAATATCTATTTTGTTAGAGAAAAGTGAAAACACGCCATATTGCGTTACGTCATCGCTGCCCCCTCTACCCTCAAGTATAAAAAGGGCAGCGCTAGCGCCGGACGAGCATTCTGCGCTCAGCTCTCGAAGCGTGCACATCGCTCCTAATTTATTCCATCCTGTCGTAATACCTGTGTCATATTTTGTTCATGTCGATTGTGTAAAATAGTTGTTCAATTGATAATAAGTATCTGCCGTTGTGATAATTGTGTGAAATAGTTACTTAATTGATAATGAGTATCTGTTGTTGTGATTAAAATTGTTTTTTTTAAATAAAATGATTGTTAGTCGCTAAAATCAGAAGTGGGATAGGCTCCATAGCCTATCCTTCGCTCTGGCTTAGCTAAATTTAAAGGAGTGATGTGTTAAAAACATAATGGCTAACCGCTCCACCTCTCGTAATAGAGGTAGGACCCGGTACGGTCAGAATACAGACGCAGAAAACATCCAGTAGCGACTGGGTGCTATCTTGACGCGCCTAAGCGCGTTGGAGAACACTGGTCAACCGGCCATGTGTCCGGAGACTTCCTTGGCTACGATGGGCGACAGTGTGGCGTCTGACGTCACCTTCCCGGCGGCCTCATCGAGCAGCGAGGCGAGGGTGTCCACGCCTCTGCCGCCGTCAACGCAGCAATCGGTGGTTAGCAGCAGTGCGCCCACCGACGCCACAGAAAGGTTTATTGAAGCTCTTCAGGCATCAGCAAGGGTGAGATCGAACCATTATTACATTTTGAGTTTCGATTCTGGTCTGAATGACGTACATTCTTGGTGCGAGGAGGTGGATAAGGCCCGTGATCTAAATGATTGGGGCGATGAGTGCTTGTCTAGAATTGCGAACTGCCTTAAGGGCGACACGCGAAGTTGGCTTAAACGATTGGGTCACTAACGACCGCTCGTGGTAGAATCTTAAGCAAGAATTCAAGCCTCTCTGCGCACAAAGAATTGATGTCACACAGATACTTTTTGATGTCATTCGGATCGTTATTCCACGTATGCAGAATACGCGAGACGTTCTATTTTGAGGTTAAACATTATGAAAGGTTTAAATGACGAGCTGGCGACAGCTATCATCATTCGTGGAATAACTGACCCGCAGATTCAAGCTGCGGCTAGAAGTGAAGTGTTTTTCGTGTAATTCTGTGGGCCATATGGCAAGATCGTGTTCAAAACAACCTAAAATTAGTACATCAGAAAATAGTGACAAAGCGGGTAGTAATACGCGTTGTACCTTCTGCAAAAAAAAGTCGTTATAATGTTATCAAGTGTTTTGCTAAAGAACGGTCGGAAGAACGTAACAAAAATAATGTGAATTTTTGTTGTGAATTAAAAAGTGCTTAGATAGATAGTGTCGTAACCACCGCGGTAATACAAGGTGTTCCGACCAATGTAATAAACAGCGGTTCCCGCGTTTCTGAGTGTTTACTTGATTGATTTCTGAGTCGGTTCTTGAGCATTTTAAATGCACGCGACTACCCACATTCCTTATTTTGCGCGGTATTGGCGATCAAAAATTGAGTACGATAGCTACGTAACGTTGGTAATAGAATTCCCTGCTATAGAGGTTGATTATTTCGTGGTACCGCCGTAATGCATAAATGTACCAGTGTTTATATGTACCGACGTTTTATGCCGCCCTGGTTTTGCCTACATTTGTACAATGTAGTTGTTTTTAAGCTTAAAAGAACGTTTAACTGTCAACTCACCTCCCAAGGGTGAAGATAGACAAAAATAATTGAACTTTTTGTATGAGTTTAGTTGTGGGTACTGCTACGAGTATCGTAACGACTGGTATTATGAATATTGAGTTGACGAGCAACTCGCCTATCTGCTATTAGGCCTTACGGGTTTTCTATCGACTAGAAACTGAAGGTTCCTTACTCAGGACCTACTTAATAAGGGCATTTTCTTATGTAAAGATGCCTTTTGGTTTAGCAAACGTTCCGGTAGTATATCAGCGCATAATCGCAAAAACTTTGCAACCACTGATTGAAGCAGGCAAGGTACTCAGTTAAACTGACGATGTAATTATTTTTCCACGTTAAATAAAGCGCTGCAGAATCTTTGTGAGGTGCTGGCAGTACTGACATCTGCCGGATTTTTGGTGGCCACGGAGGTGTAATACTTGGCCAGGATTATTTTTGGAGGTCAGGTTAAACCGAGCGAACGTAAAATTAAAACTCTGATTGATCCACGAACGTAAAACTGGTACGCCAGTTATTTGGTATTGCAGGTTATTTCCTCCGATGCGTAGCAGACTACGCTTCTACAACGGCGTGTACGAGTATAGCCGGCTTACCAGCTCATTGGGGCGAGAAGCTGCGCTATGAGGGGCCCGTACCAGGTGACGCAAGTGCTGTCGCACGACAGGTACGCACTTCAACTACTCGGTGGGTCGTATGGAAGGACGACTCAGGCCGCCGCTGAACACATGGTTGCCTGGCGAGGAGAGTTGAACCCCGAGACGTGCGCTACAGTTTTTGAAAGTGAGTTAACATTTGATTGTTATAAAACTTTGAAGTAATACACGATAAGTGCTATCTACATATAGCTTTCAAGTACACCTGTTACATTGTGCGCTAGTTGAGCGACGTCAGTTGAATATGCAAGTTTCGGACTTTTGCTTACGGCAAACTTTTTGTCGTGTTCTGGTGTATAACAATTTTGTCGTGTACTTATAGTTGAGTTGGAAATCTATGTAGAGTTCACTCGAATTCGGCAATTTAGTGCGTGTACAGCGTTGAGCTTTGCTCCGCTTCTGATATAGCAACGGAGTGCTATGTGTTGTCGAGTTGGACTCTACTGGATGTGGCAAATTATTGCCTATTCTGTATAGCGTTGAGCTTTGCTCCGCTACTGAGTGTTATTATGTGTTGTCGAGTTGGACTCGACTGGATGTGGCAAATTATTGCCTATCCTGTATAGCGTTGAGCTTTGCTCCGCTACTGAGTTCTATGTGTGTTGTCGAGTTGGACTCGACTGGTTGTGGCAAAGTATTGCCTATTCTGTTATTATTAGCGTTGAGCTTTGCTCCGCTACTGATGTAGCAACGGAATGTTATATCTGACTATCTTGACTTGTAATTTTAATGTTATCAATCAAGTGTTTCGAGTTACAGTTCTGTGCACTAGTTTGAAAGCCTTTGGACCCTTATTTTATATTTGTATCTTTTACTTGTGTCCCAAATAAAGAATTTTGTTTTGTTTTTTGTTTATCAATAAATGATTTGTATTTGTGTAACGTCTGTTGTCGAGTTGGACTCGACTGAAGCGTTGAGCTTTGCTCCGCTGGAGCGTTGAGCCTTTGCTCCGCTACTGATATAGCAACGGAGTGCTATATCCATCGTGTGTTGTCGAGTTAGACTCGACTGGAGCGTTGAGCCTTGCTCCGCTGGAGCGTTGAGCCTTGCTCCGCTACTGATATAGCAACGGAGTGCTATATCCATCTTGTGGTGTCGAGTTAGACTCGACTGGAGCGTTGAGCCTTGCTCCGCTGGAGCGTTGAGCCTTGCTCCGCTACTGATATAGCAACGGAGTGCTATATCCATCGTGTGTTGTCGAGTTAGACTCGACTGGAGCGTTGAGCCTTGCTCCGCTGGAGCGTTGAGCCTTGCTCCGCTACTGATATAGCAACGGAGTGCTATATCCATCGTGTGTTGTCGAGTTAGACTCGACTGGAGCGTTGAGCCTTGCTCCGCTGGAGCGTTGAGCCTTGCTCCGCTACTGATATAGCAACGGAGTGCTATATCCATCGTGTGTTGTCGAGTTAGACTCGACTGGAGCGTTGAGCCTTGCTCCGCTGGAGCGTTGAGCCTTGCTCCGCTACTGATATAGCAACGGAGTGCTATATCCATCGTGTGTTGTCGAGTTAGACTCGACTGGAGCGTTGAGCCTTGCTCCGCTGGAGCGTTGAGCCTTGCTCCGCTACTGATATAGCAACGGAGTGCTATATCCATCTTGTGGTGTCGAGTTAGACTCGACTGGAGCGTTGAGCCTTGCTCCGCTGGAGCGTTGAGCCTTGCTCCGCTACTGATATAGCAACGGAGTGCTATATCCATCGTGTGTTGTCGAGTTAGACTCGACTGGAGCGTTGAGCCTTGCTCCGCTGGAGCGTTGAGCCTTGCTCCGCTGGAGCGTTGAGCCTTTGCTCCGCTATCGATATAGCAACGGAGTGCTATATCCATCGTGTGTTGTCAACTGTATTTGGCAACGTATTGCCTATTCCGTAAAGCGTTGAGCCTGCTCCGCTACTGGTCTAGCAACGTAGTGCTATGACTGATCAAACGTCGAACTTTTTGTTCCGACGTATGTAACTATGGACGCATTCAACTAATGCCTTGTTTTCTGTACTTCCAGCTGAAATTGAAGCTCTCATCAATGCATCTGCCCGCAGCCAGTCATCTGCTAGCTCGCAGCCAACAGGAGATGAGCAGGGTCCACCAGTTCTTCAAGGTTGCAGCCAACGGGAGACTCGCAGGGTCCACCAGTTCCTCAAGGGTCGCAGCGACAGTGAAGATGTGTTCGGGACGAACACGTGTCAGGAGAGGCCGTGTTAGAGAAAAGTGAAAACACGCCATATTGCGTTACGTCATCGCTGCCCCCTCTACCCTCAAGTATAAAAAGGGCAGCGCTAGCGCCGGACGAGCATTCTGCGCTCAGCTCTCGAAGCGTGCACATCGCTCCTAATTTATTCCATCCTGTCGTAATACCTGTGTCATATTTTGTTCATGTCGATTGTGTAAAATAGTTGTTCAATTGATAATAAGTATCTGCCGTTGTGATAATTGTGTGAAATAGTTACTTAATTGATAATGAGTATCTGTTGTTGTGATTAAAATTGTTTTTTTTAAATAAAATGATTGTTAGTCGCTAAAAATTTATATACTAGCTGACCCGGCAAACGTTGTTTTGCCTTAATAATTATTTCTAAATATACAGTAGCCGATTCTCAGACCTACTGAATACGCATATAAAATTTGGAAAAAATCTGTCAAGCGGTTTTGGAGGAGTACGGTAACAAACACTGTGACACGGAAATTTTAAATGTAAGATTTAAAAAGCCATAGTCTTTTCCCAGTAACCCAGTATTATATCGTATAAACACAAAACAATTCGCCATAACAGAAATGGTGTCCAGGCTGGACTTTCGACAGATTTATGAAAATTACTTGGAACGATGTACATCTAATGGAATGGACGGAACACCGGTACTGCACATTTGTAAGGTTTTTGTGTTTTTTAGGGATACCGTAGCGCGAACGCCAACAAATTTAGTTTAGCACAAAGATAATGGCCGTGCCAGGAATCCAACCCAGAACCTTTGGATTGGCAGTCCGGCATGGTAACCATTACGTCAACGAGGTCGTCTATGTTATGTCGAATAGGGTGACGAAGTTTGCTTTTAGGTTTAAAAAAAATATTTTTGTTTTGGATAGTGTTTTTATGTTATTTACTTTAAACTTGAGCTTATCTTCTTCACGCTTACAAAAAATTAAGATGGTTGTATTATTTTTGTGTTTTTTTTTTTGTTATTATTTTTGTTATTGTGTTCGTTTTTTTTTCTTTGACGTTTCACTAAAATGTTCAGTTCTGTAGGCCTAGATCTATGTAATATGTAAATTCGATATATTCAAATAACGTGGAAAACTAAACTTAACGAAAATAGAAAAGAGTTACAACTGGAAATGGACTGTCGAATACACGTTGAGTAAACAACAGTAGAACAGAAACTTTTCTATAGTTTCGATGTAGTTTTCAACTGTATTGTTTAAAATCCAAATAATACCTAAGTAAAAAGATAAGAAACAGTCTATTTTTAAGATATTTGTCTAAGAAATGCTATACACCACACTTGGGAGAGCTGCTCCTCAGAGATACAAGTTCACTTAGTGCTGAGAATCATGCTCAGTTTCTTTCAGGACATAAATATAAGGATACAATATAAGTATAATACACTAATGTAATCTGCTTTGTATGTATATCCTATTAATGCAAATAAATTATTATTATTATTTTTATCCAATTTGCATGATGATTGAGCATTGTCTAATGCTAGCATGACTAGCAACTATCCTCATGGTTAAAATCTGTCACCAAGCACCTAGTAGCAGCAGCCTCCTTGAGAGCAAGTTATTTCGGACTAGGCATGCTCCATTTTAAACCAGTGTCAGCCCAGCTGGTCAAATACCTAGCTAACCTAATGACTGAGGCGTTACTTTGCGGAAATTAATTGTAAATAGAAGGCAAAATTAAATATTTATATTAACGTTAATATTAGAATTATATGTTTCAGGTTGTTCCGGTGTGTAAGGAGACCAGCCACGCGTAGTGAAACTTCGTTATGTTAGGAGGGTAGTTTAGGGATTAGTTTACTGGTGTGAGGTGTAGTGGAGGTGTGGTGGTCGGTCGGAGGAACACACCTACATTTAAAAAAAAAAAAAACTTTGCTTATGTTAATTTGGGTTTCAGATCACAGCGGAAGTACACTTAATATTTAATTTTGTCTTCTAAATACCTAGCTATAAGGAGTAAAAGATAGTAACCAAACGCCTAAAGGCATTTCACTGGTAAAATACTTAATGTAAACTAATAACCCTTACGTGGCACTTATGTAACACAACTCTGAAAGCCTACAAAAACAGATACTAGAATATCAAGTAAGCTTAAATTTAAATCTAGATAACTTACTAGAGACCCGAAACACTTTTAAATTAAACACTAGTTTCAAACTAGTCTATTAAAACGTAGACCGGAGATAGCTCTGGTATTTTTTTAGCCAGAATGGAATTTATATGAAAAAAAACAGGCTTCTAAAGGCCAGACGAAGCGCTTGCTATTTTTACTCGGTAGATCTAGGTATTTGGTAGAACTTGGATTAACACAAAGACTACTTTTTATCCCGGATTAACTTTATTTTTAATATTATTAAGACTGTGGATTAACACACATGAGCTATCTTTTATCCCGAAAACAATTGTGGTTCTCATGAGGTACGCTAATAATTACTGTCAAAGATTTTCACTGAAATTGAAATTAATTACTTAATCCTACTAATATTATACATGCGAAAGTTTGAACCGAATTTGATGAAATTTAGTATGTAGATAGCTTAGACCCTGAAATAACACATACTTTTTATCCTAGATTAACGCGGGTAACACCATGGGGCGCAGTTAATTTTAATATCGAATTATGGTTTCTGTTTTCGGATCACAGCGGAAGAATACAATATGTTTCAGATTTTCTTCTATTAAAAATTTTGATGAGAACCTGCCGTAAAAATGTGTGGTATTTTCCAGCAAAAGTTCTTTGTTGGATCAATTAAAAAGCAGACCGTTTGAAAGTTTCGTTATACTACTAATTTACTCATTAAAAGTTAGACCGGTGCGGTTCGGCGGCGGAATAACTTTACCCTGCTCTGGTTAGTTTTATTAAATACATACAGTTCATAGCGAGAGTAGATAAATAATAATAATTTTGAAATGACGCCATGAAATCAAAGAATTGTCTTTTGTAGGTAGTGACTATCTTAATCTTATTATAATGAACTCCTAAACCACTTAACCGATTATAATAAAATTCGCACACCATGTGCAGTTCGATCCAACTTGAGATATAGGATAGTTTAAATCTCAAATTATAGTCGTAATTTTAATTTCTTGCTAATTATCGTCTGTTATTATTTCACAGTCACAATCATTGAGCTGTACATATAACATCATTGGTCACAATTATCACAACAGATATCCATACCTTTCGACTGGTTGAGTAAGTTATCAATAGATGGCGCTGTACCCCTAAGTGAGGCAAAACAAAATTTGCCGGGTCAGCTAGTGATTATTATATATTATCACTTGGTCTGTGCTTCCAAACGTAGTTTCTAATTCCAATTCCAAAATACGATCGGCTGGTCGGTTGTCAGATAAATGTGGGTTATATTATGTTCTGGTAAAAAAAAGAATTTACAATTACTACATTAGAAGTTTGATATGCCCGCCATACATGAAAAAAACAACTTTAATTCAGTTTTTTATTGCTATGTTTGTGACTAGTAAAGAGTCCTTTATTAGTAACCTTATTAAAATTTATATTAATTTCTATTTCTGTGTATTGTTTTTCTAGATACGATGTAAATTAAATAATCTTAATATATATAAATCTCGTGTCACAATGTTTGTAACAATTTGAACTCAAAAGTACGAAGATTAGTATAATATCACACTGAATTTAAATGAAAAAATAATAGTAAAGAAAATCAAACGGTTGTTCCGCCGGTTTTTTTTGGGTGGCAATTTGCAATCAGCAAGTGAATTTCCGATAGCAATCAGCATTCGACTGTGTCAAAAATAATATGCAAATTAACATTTATTGAGGAAAAACAGCACAAATTGCAAGCCAAAACATACAGAGTTACTGTTGACTAGCCTTTAAAACTTTTAAGGCCGGCTTTACCACTTTTTTTTTTAGCAATACATTTTTGGTCTACATTTTAATATGTTTTCTTTCTTTATTGGTCGTGTCACAAAATAAATGTTCTTTCTTTCTTTCTGTCTGTCTGCCTGTCAGCAGGATATGCATATATCATATACCTAGCTAGTGATAGCTGAAATTTTCAAAGTTTGTGTATTTTTGTTGCCGCTATAACAACAACAGACAGACGCCTAAAATATTATCATAATATCTAGTTGTATATTACTTTATAGAATATATGATAAAATAAAATTCATATAAATAATCAAGGGAGTCCCATACCACAAACATAATTTTAAGCTATTTTTTATTTGATCTCTACAACATCTTTTGGTAGATCCTCTAAGCATTCACAGAATATTTAATTATGTATTGTATTAACTTTAAAAGTAATTAATAAAATGGAAAAAGTAAATTATACAGGACTACCTGGATAGTTAAAATTCAAATAACGTTATTTTATGTTTCGTAATAATGTCAATTTATATTATACAATATATCAAAATTATTAAAAAGTTAATCAAACGAATGAAACCTACATTTGGATTTTGATTTCAAAAATCTGTCGCAGCACTTAATAGAGAGTGCGGGCAGACTCCTTGAGAGCCAGTTATTACCAGACTAGGCATGCTCCTAGATCAAAGTGTCAATAACCAGTCTGTTTTTTTTTTATATGTTTAGCAGTCGTCCTCCGGCAAAAGTCGGAGACCTTGTCATGCTTAACACAGTTGTGTAACGCAGTAGGTACACAACTTTGCTCTGCTAGACTATCAGTGCTCACATAATATGTGCACTGTTATCTTTAAAAGAAACCCCGCACCAGCCTACATTTTAATATCATAAGTATCTCATTTTATACATATACTTTGACTTTCGTGTTATATATATATTTTTACCTTTGATTATTATTTTTTCTATATATTTTCGTATTATTTTTTCCTGTA